>JAGVSP010000849.1:0-51246 GCA_022494985.1 Micrasema minimum
TTTGGGGCGTAATTTGTCGTATCTATCAACCAAGTGCATATATGAACGAAAATATTTTCAAATGCTCTCCTGTAAAAATCGCATTTTGTGGTGGGTTACGATATTATACGTAGGAGGCGTCGACGTTTCAAGGCAGGCATAACAAATGCAAAAAAATAACATTTCGCTGGCTAGATAAATGTTTGGTACTGAAAGGGTTAAACTAAGGACTATAATATTATACAATGTTAAAAATATATGTTTAAATATTTGTTATCATGTAAAATATAATAAAAAAGAGAACTTTACAAAAACCCATTCATATTCGTGGAATCTGGAGAATGTAAAATATAATCACATCACTACTGATAATATTTACATTATATTACATAGAAGGACTTACGTCATTTCTCTAAAATATAATTGGTTCTGATAAGAAAATAAATTGCAATGAATATTGTTAATCAGTAAAACATCCTGTTGTAAATCGATTATTACGCACAAATTATTGACTGTGACTAATATTTTATAGATTCAATATCTATTTGTAGTAATATATTAATGACTAAGGTTTATTAATTTAACACATACCGAACACGTAAAATGCAAAACACTTCATAAAAGGAGTGGACTATATAGATTTCATTCCCAATATTAACCCATTCTTTACGATGAGTGTTCTGAAAATTTTATGAATTTCCAAATCATGTCGTTTTATAATACCTACTATGTCATTTGACCTGATGCTAAGAGCTATTTCTGGGAGTTTTGAATTTTGTACCATTTTCCATAATACCAACACAATTATTTAAATTAAACCAATATCTATAATATCTATACCTACTCCCGACTTGGGATAAAATCCAGATTTGTGTCCAAGTATTTGAACACGCCCAAAATGTTGTATAAACCAATATCTTTGTAGTTGTGAGTTATGGCAGAATAATTAAATATTTGCTTGCGAATTTGTATCAATTTATTATTTGAATCATGAAAATTTAAAGCGAATTTAATTTTAGTAATATCTATGTATAATAATTGCCTATCGGAAAATATTAAAAGTTAACATTTTAATTATATGATTTATTTACGTACTCAATAAGTAACGGTAATAATATTTGAAAATTTAAGAAGTAGAAAGAAAAATCCCATTTCCCTACTAAAAATCAGAGCGATTCTAGCTCAAATTAAACTACACCGCACAACTAAGAAAAAAATATTAGTTAAAGGCAATTAATCCAAGTCGTAAAGCTAGCGTTTGGATCACCAATGTATCTACATGTAGATAAATCGCATTTATGACGCGTATATGACGTCAATTAAAATAAATAAATATATATTATCGTTTGACGTTATACTATACCCATCATAAATGCGATATACACACATGTAAATACAATGGTGACCAGGCACCAGCCCTGCGATGCACCTTAAATTCTAAACTGCACTAACTAAAAAAAGTAGACTTTTGGGAAATACCAAAAAATTATTTTATGTCAGTACTGTTTCATTGAAAACTGTTTTTTTTTAAATGTAGTATCTCGAAATAAGAAAGAGATAGAAACATGTTCTTGTACAGAAATGTGCTGGTCGATGTGAGCTATAACGGGGTAGTCTCAGTTTATTTTTGAACAATTAAGACGTGCAGTACCTATAGCATTCACGGTGCGATATGAAGGCAATAATATATATGTTTTTAAAAAATCAGTAAATTATAAATAATTATCGATGAGATTTTAATGATTGTCGTCGTATTATTATACGGGTCACAACAGCGATATATCTACACCTAGATATATTGGTGGTTGCTGTGCAGGAGTAATTTTATAATTTTGTTTCCGCTAGGAAATGATCGCCACGAAGTTCCGCAGATTCCGACACGGCAGTAATTTATTTTCTCCGAGGTCAACTTTGATCTAAGGGTGATGATAAGACAGGTCGTAAAATAATGCGCTACATAAGCGTAAATGCACTTTGCAGTTGGAAGACCACACAGAAATAACTCGGAGACATCGCGATCTAAGATTAGATTCAGGAAATCAGTAAGTTCAATCATTGCATTACGTATAACCATAATATATAGAATGTAAGTTTTCTTGTAAGTTATCAATACTGGCAATATAAACTTAGCTTAGTTTGATCACTACTAATATATTATTACCACGTATAAAAAATCTAATTAATGCGTTAAATATGTTTTTTTTATGAAGTATTTCTACATTTTTATAACAAATAAAGAGAAAGATAGAAAAAAATCACAATTTACTATGTGCATTTAACAAATCCCTTGAAAAATAAATAATCGTTCGGGTTTGAACCTGGGTCATTCTGATCACCGGTCAGCTTCTCTGAGAAGCTGAATTATTTTCCAAAACCACCGGTCCAAAATATTTGTTCTATTTGTCAATATTTATTACACACTTGTGTCTAGATACTACTACATTTTTATTTTTCTGTATTCTATGATATTTCGTGTTTTTTCACCAGTCGATGGGAGAACTTCACTCCGGAAACTGTGTTCATTCTATTTCTATATAATAAATCAAATTAGTAATACATAACATATTTAATCACAATTGAATTTTTTAATTCAGATTTCAGAAATAACGCTCCAACAGGGTGCTTAAAACATCGCGTCAAATGCGAAACGTTTGGGAGAATTTGCAAGTTAGTGATTGAACGTAAGTGCTATAAGTACACGTGGCGCTTGTGTCCTTTGCACGTGTAAGTTCGCTGAAAAGCTTCACAGTTGTTACTAGTGACCCGTGTTTAGTATTCATGTACCTAGCATGTCAATAATGTGGGTGAATTTATTATGCAAAGGTCGAGCGATTTCACGGCCAAGGTGGCAAGTTGTCCATCAGCGGTGAGGAAGTCGTTTCAACAGGCAAGACAAACAAACGTGTACATTATGCCTGTTTTATGTATATTAAACTGTATTGTGTAATGTACACCGGAAATGGGATGCGACTAGGCGGCTGGGTATAGGGTTCGCCGCGGAAAAGAAAATTACGATGTTTCACAGCGGAAACTCCGAACAAAACTTGGAAAGAAATACATTATGGGTGTCAGAAAACAACGCTATATAATGTACATAATAATACGTAGTACGAAATATTGATACATTTCTAGCACGCGTTTATAATAAGCACCGTTCTGGATTGATGGAGACCGTCCACAGACGAGCCATACTTGGAGTCAGGCAGCATCACCATCCTCTGTGATGAGGAGAGTAGGTATGCATCTAAAAAAAAATAACACGTTTTGTTTCTATCGTAAATTTCAATGAATTTCTTTTGGATTTAAAAAACCACGAAAAACAATAATTATTATTGTAGCCAAGCATTAACAAACAAAATCATCCTGATATAATTAATTTATGGTCCTTATAAATTTGGAAAGGTGGCACTAACGTAAAACAGAACATTAGATAAGTTATAATTAACAAAAAAATTAAAACCTTATGTTTATTAAAAAGTAACTGTACGTAATAAAAAAGTAAATTAGTAATATAAAAAAACACGTTTAATGTGAAAAAAAAAATCCAAATCTAGTAAGAACGAAGAAGGATTAAAGAAAGATTAGGAAGAAAAATTGCAAATTGTGACGAAAATATATAGGTATTTGCAAAGAATATTCATCTATGTGTAATCGCTAAGCACACAGAAGAGCAATCACACATTCGGTGGCGACCCATTATACCACAATGGCAAATGGCGACAAAGAATTTGAGACACGATCAAACATTGTAGAGTTCGGTGTTGTTGGGAGAGGGAGAGTGGAGTGTGGAGTGTGGACATAGCGTACAATGTTATCAGCACTTGCGAGAGATAAGCCCAAGTCCCAACTTCTGCTGAGCAGGGTCGTTATCAGGCACACGCAGCCCCTTCCCCGCGCTCCTTATCAACTATCAGTTCGCGAGATAGGCTCGAAATACATCATTATTTGGGCGTAAAAAACTCAATTTCTAGTGTCAAATGCTAAAAGTTTAACAGAAACACGATGGCCTACTGTTTAAAATCGTTGTTGACGGTGCTGCTCTTTGGCCTTGTGTAAGTTTCACGAAATAAATCGAGAGACAAAATGACCCGGACTAAAGTGCAAATATCAGGTATGGTTAGATTTGTACGAAACTAATTCTGACTTTAATATTTTAGACTTCACTGTGCAATTGCCGATGAAACCATTTCTGAAGATGATTTATTTAACGACCAGCTGCTTCCGAAAGATGCTGATAAAATTTTGCCGTCCGATATAGAAGGTTCAAAGACAGATGACTCAGAATATCCTGTACTGGATAAAGACGATTCTTCGTCAAAAGACGCGGAAGAATCCCCCAACAGACGAAGCGGATGAATCTCTAATGGACAAAGTGGAAGAACCTCCGCTAAAGAAGGAAGAAGAAGAGGATGAGGCAGAAAGCAGTGGAGATGCTCCGATTTCAGAAGTTATGTCTTATGGACTACGAGCAGAAAGCGAAAAGAAAAAAAAAGACTCGTTTCAATGTAAGGATATGAAGTTGGAGGATGGAGCATTGCAAATAGATTGTAGCGGTGGTCAACTCGTTTCTGTCCCAGAAGACCTGGATCTCTCTGTTACAATTCTAGATTTAAGCAACAACAATTTAACGGATATCACAGCATCGACGTTCCCAGATAAATTAGAAAATGTGGAGACTCTCAATTTATCAAATAACTTCATCAAGAGTATTGATACTAATGTAAGTAGCTAAATTTTATTAAATGATTATTATTATTGTGATAAATCAATTCAAGATAAGAAAAGAGTCCGCGGGTGAATCAATTAGCCGCACCTACATATAAATAAAAAGTATTGTCTATTTACATCAGTATTAAACGTTTGCAAAAACAATTTGACAGTACCTAAAACTGGAGAAAAAAAAGCATTCCTGACCAATGTTCTACGACATTTTAGGCATTTAGCTCTTTCCCTCGCCTGGAGGTGATTAACCTGTCGGGTAACGCCCTGACCACACTGGATCCAGAGACCTTCTCTGGTCTACCAGCTTTGTCCGAGTTGGAGCTGGGAGGGAACTCCCTCCAACTGCCCGCTGCCGCCCTCTTCCTGAACGTGCCCAAGCTGAGGAGGTTGAGGATGGTGAACTGTGGCCTGCAACAGCTGCCGGAGAGCACCTTCGACGGAATGGTGTCGCTGGAAGATTTAGATCTTGGAAATAATCCAATAGCAGATGAGACGGTAAGCTAATCAACATGAAAAAAAAACACTTCGGGGTTTTAGTCAAAGCGCTGATGTCTAAGATATTATTACAATAGTCCAAAAAAGTAGCCACTAGCAGTTTTATGTAAAGGTGTCCCGTTATACTGTGTTATGGAAATACACCTTTAATTATTCTGCAAAAAAAATCTGTAAAACGTACGGTACTGTGCGGTATTGGCTAAGAAACGCATGGCACACAGAATCAGTAATAAAATGCTTAAGTTGAAGGGCATTTGGCCGCGTGTAGGTGTGCGCTTTACATCTAACGGTGACATAATTTAAAAACACGAATTAGATAGTGTTACGTACAATATAGCAACAAAGGCTTGTGAGTAAACAAAATACCAGGATGCATTATTTGATTCATAATCTTGAAAAATTGTATGACCGCGTCCTGTTTACGTAACACAAAACGCGAGCGATAATGGCTTTTAACCCACTAACTTATTCTTATATCATGCAGTAAACGTACCTAGCTATTACCGTTTTCAAGGAATTCCAGGAATATCGCATGTTATTCTTTTACTTTCCATGTGACGCAGTTGGTCAACACAAAATACGTGGAGGATAAAGATTTCGTTTGGAATTATTTTCAACAAAGAACCAGATAGAAAAAATCGACTTGTTGTTTGCTGTTTACACAATGTTATCGTCGCTGTTTGGGAAAATTTTCACTTTCTAAAAGCACGAATCTAAGCGGTGTTGGGAAAAAATAACTGCACACCGGATGCGATAAAAACTACTTGCATGTCACTTTTTGTATCAGCTTATGGGACAAATACGCGTTTGATAAAAACGGGGTCGAAGATAATTTCGCAATACTAAGAGTCACTTTTGATTTTGGCTCTAATCTGTTTTGCAGCCGATAGTGACGGGAGTGTTCGCCGCCCTGACCAACCTGAGCGCCCTCACGCTGCCCAAGGGAGCGTCTCCAGCTCTCATCACCGAGGTGTGCCGCAGCCACGGCCTGCTGCCGTCAGTCTGCCTGGGAACTTGCACCATGCACTCCATACCCTGCCACTTGGTTCCGGTCAAGGTGGAGCCCAAGGTGGAGGAGGATGACTCAGCTGGAGATGCGAAAATTGATCAGAGGATCGGAATAGAAGATATGACCCAAGGGTCACAAGGTAACCATTTCTTCCTTGTGAATATATACCGCCCCTAGCGTGGCTACTATTATACAAGAAGCACCTGATTTACTTTCATTTACAATTTTTTGAAACATTGTTACTTCAAGTTCGCAGGAGTCTTTCAGCAACCAGTTGGAAAACATTAATTTTATGTTTTCAAAATAACAGCTACAAAGCTGCGAAATACGTTTTTTACTTAAATTATTTTCTAAGGAAATAGGTGGACCGACTTTTTTAAATGCGTATGAATTCTATCGATGTACTCATTTTTATGGATAACAGAATAAAAGAAAAATAATTAGTATGTAAAGAGCACATAACATTCTAGGAAATTTGCGAGCTATTTTTTATTTAACCATCTTACTTTTCTGTAAAAAAATAAAAAATCCATTTGCCGCGCTCTTGGTCCCATTTGATGTTTGGAAAACTCGATTTTTTTAGCTCCAGTAGGTACTCTTAAAATAGTAAAGAATCGATGGGACTGCAATATTTTCAATCATATTTCTAGGTGTCGCCAAGATGGCTGCGGCTGACCCGGTAGAGTCCGAAGACCCTGCGGTCGATCCGAAAAAAGAGGTCTCGAAGGACGGTGGGGTTTCCTCCCCCTCCGACGATGACGCAGAGATCCCCGCCTCGTCCCGCTCGGGGGTGACCGGCGTGCGGGTCAACAAGACGATCGTGGGGATCGTCGTCGGCTGCATGCTGGTCGGCGTGGCGGCCGTCATCGTCAAGAAGAACTGGAGCAAGATCCGGGGGAAGAGGGACGAGGGGCGCAGGACCGGGGCGGGGGCGCAGCGCCCCCCCGGTCGCGGGGACACCTCGCCGGAGGAGGTGCCGCTACAGAATAAGACACCCCCAGTGTAACTCTACCGTCAAAGTAGACTGTTCATAATCAAAGTGTCCTTCACCTCTTTAGTAATTATATAATCTAGATAAACTTGACGAAACAAAGCGAAATTGAAGACATAAGTTAGTGTCATGTAAGGAAAATGAAGAGCCGAGTTATGTACTTGGATTTTAAGTAACTCGATACAATTTTTAAAAGCATCATCTTCATCCATTATTGAATTCGAATATTCAATTCATTTAACCATCTTGAGTATAAAATAATCTAATATCAATATTTTCCACACATTAAAGTACCTATATATATTATCATTAAAATCTATGTAGAGATCTTCCCTGGTAAAGCCCTGATACACCACCGTTCCCAGAGTAACCTTTTAAGGGCTAAATGTACTGTTATTGGTTTGGTAGGTAGGTACCTACATAACTAATAGCCTTCACTTATGTGCTAGCAGCTAGGTACACGACTTATCTCTACGTCATCAATTTGTTTTCATTTGTAACTTGAAGTAACGCTCCAGCAAATTCAAGTTTTCTTACGAGTGTGTTTTGACATGATTTCTTTAGAATTGAGAGGAAAAAATGTATGAAAATGATACGTGAATCATTTGTCCTAAATGTCAAGAAGTGCTTTTCAATAAAAAATAATGGATATTACTTATTTCAAATAATTGAAAATATGCGCATCAAATGTGTTTCTTTCTAATTAGTCTTAAATTTGCATTCGCTACTTTTTATTTATGATGCCCGATAGTGCCCTTACTATATATTGGGTTATAATTAGGAAATTATCTAATTTTATTTTATTTATTTTGATACATAGATCCATTTTCGAAGGTATGTAATAATGTAACCTTTTAATATTATCCTTTGTATCGCAAAATTGATTAGAGCTAGGTTTGGTTAAAATATCAATAAGATTAGAATTATGGTCGTATGATAAAATTTCCCTGGCAGTTGAACTATAAAATCATTGTAAATAAATAAAATATGTAATATTTTAAAATAAGTATTGTTTTATTTGAATAACAACGCAAATCAATATCATAACCAGATAGTTTTTTAAGAAATATTGTTCTGTTAAGTAAATTATTTATTAGAAATTACCAGAGACATGTTAAGTTTACACTAGACAAGCTATTTCAAAGAGAACTGTCAAAATTGTATGTTCCATTTGTATTTTGCAGTGAAACAAAGACAACTAACTATATCTATCTTCCACTACCTAATACATTTTAATCATTCTGTTTCCCACTAACAAGTTGAAAATGAGACGATTGTCTAAATCTGGACATGACAAGGGACGGAAGAAAATAGCTTATCTATGAAAATTAATATCATTGGAAATTACTGATACTTTATTGTATGGTATAATTATTCTCAGTGCACTAAAGACAATAATTAACAAACTTTTTAATAAAACATATAAATCCGTAGCGTTTGAGATAGCAGTATAAAAATCTAAGCTTGTAATAGAAAATAAAAAACTCATCAGACCTTGATACGAAACAAATGCAACTGGTTATGATTTATTCCCACTTACATAACGTTTTGAATTTTTATTTGCAATAGTAGAACAAAATAACGTGCATTAGTTGCACACGGCATGTATAATACACATTACAGACTACCACCATGAAAAGAAGTACAACACAGTGAAAATGTAGCGATTGCATCACCTCACAAGAAGTCTGTAATACACTTTAGTTAACAGAATAAACCATAAAATGAATACAGTTCAAGCTACCAACAGTTGCGTAAATCTACTAAATCACCGGTTTGTGGTGTATGAGAATTTCTATGTAATGAAAAAGGTAATTTACAAGCAGGTAAGAAAGACATTAACAATAAAAGTTTCATCAAACTTTCAATTGTTCGTAAAGATTCCGTCTACGTCTTTGTAGAAGCTATTTATCGAATAACATCACATTAAAGGCAAGAGTCACGCTGTTTTCTAGATTTATATGTAACAAGTATTACATCTTAGATAAAACTAGTATCAAAACTTGTTTTTTAAACGATATTATTTTATCTTTAACATCAACAGATCTAGAGTTATGAGAACTCGCTAGAACCAGTTTTATGATTAACACCTTTTTATGGTTTTATTTTGCCTTTTTACTGTTTTGTTTTTAGGTATTTTTTAAAAATGAATAGTTGAACAAAACATTAATTTTACACTTGATACAGGTTTTTATTCACTTTCAAGCACTCCTTTAGCATAATCCTAAAAGTATTTTACAAAGATCCATCAGAGATATTGAATCTGGGCGATCAAGGGTAAAAACTTAGAGAGCTATTGTTAATTGTTATCGATTATTAAAATTAATAAAAATATTAAATGAAAACATGGTTACAACATTTTTAAAACTTGAACGTGTTAGACATCTTTAAGTTGAATGAAAAACATTCCATGTGACATTATTATTCATTTTTGGCTACTCGGGCAAAGGGTGAAATTACGAAATCAAAGAAGACCGAAAAGTGAAGCTTAATGGTGAAAAGTAGATACGCTAATACAAAATATCCCTAACAAATGGATCATATTGAAAAAGCCACGTGAAGATTACGTCCGGTTGAATGACACATCATCCTATAAATAATACATACATAGAGCACATCTTTTCTTTAATGTCTCATAACTTGTAGCCAGGTAGAATAATTCACGTTAAAATTGCTGTGGAAGCGTGATGGTCTAGTGTTTACTAACGTATTATGTTTGTGTATTGTCTAGTGCTATTGCAATAATTATGTGTGACCACAGCGTGATAACGGAGATCTAGCGCGGTGTATCAGCTTCCAGTTGACATTGAAAACGCTGGCATTAGTTTACCTTTGTAAAGATATCGTGCTCACTGGTAGCAGAATCACTTCCAGACAAACACGTGTAATTATATTGTTAGTATAAGATGTGAAGTAACATTATTTATAGAAGCTTGGCGACACAAATAAATTATTATTATCGGCGTGGAAGTGTTCATTCAGATTCACGTCGGTGAAAGCAGTTTGATGGACATGTGCAATAAAATTATTATCACATAAATTAGTGAAATAATTAGCACAAAATGAGCACATGTCTAAAGCATGAATGTTACTGCAGTACGTGTACATCGGACATAAATAATTATAATAAAGTATCTGAAATGTAATAAAAAAATAAATAATAAAAATAAATTAGAATCTGCCTGTGAATGATGGATATAGTAATATAAGTAACTCAAGAATAAAGAATTCCGCCCCAAATTAGTTTTAAAATCTACATCTTGGTAGCTTGAATGATGCGGCGTTTTCTGGATGGTCGAATGGTTCAGAATGGTCGACCAGAAAGAAACATAAATAATTCACACACCAGTAGATGGCAAACTCGATCTGCACCACCAGACAAACGAAGGAATGTAAAAGATAGCGCGTTCTTATTTAACTTGGGGTGCATTATGCACAATTCAAATCCTAATTGTGTGTTTTTTTTTCTAGTATAAACTCGTTACAACATTACTTATTTACATTTTTTTTTCATCAAAGCCTGAATTTTTTAATTTTCGCTTGGGTCAATCTTCTAAAACCTTATAAATTTAAGTATATATCTAGCTAAAAGTGTGTTTATAGTAAATGCATAAATATTAGTTTAGTATCTAGGGCAAGCCCAAAGGGAAGCCGGTTCATGCTGCGTTTAGCTGTTTAATATTGCAAGTAAACTATCATAATAAGAGTTATTATCTCCATACGCTTTCATTGCAAAGTTTATTTATTTAAGATGAGAACGCACTTATAAAAGATATGACCTGATTTCACGCGCAAATACAGGCAAAAACAATGAGAATCAGAATCCTGAATCAATAACCGATATACGACCATTTGCTAAATTATAATAAAAATGCCATGACAAAAGCACCATAATTGCGAGATGTAACGACATCATTCTGTAGGATTTTATTATATTCGCCATCATACCAGAAGGTATAAAATATAAACAGTGTCGACACGGTCTTAAGTAACAATTTAATTTGGTAAATCGATAAACAAGACTGCTGATAAATATCAAGAACAGGTAAATATACTTCTCAACACAAAGAGCATTGTGAAACTCGATAATGTTTGGATACGTACATAAACATTACTAAGATGTTTGTTATTGTTTTGATAATAAAGTACTGAAAGCATCGTGTCTTGCAGATAATGAAGTCAGCGTTGATACAGAAAAAAAATCAAGAGACGTTCGCATATTTATCGATTTCGATGTATTCTTTTTAAATCAAATTGTATCACAAATCACAACTTTTGTAGTAATTGTGTTGAAATAGAGAATGGCTATAATAGAGTTTTATTGACCCAGCATCAACAAATAATAATAAAGAAAGAAACTGTGTTATTATAATACATACCTTCCTCATAGGTGCGGTGTTTAATTTTGACAATAATTTATTTAAGATTTAAAAAAATCTAAAGTAATTTATTTTATATTTTTTTTAAATCTCTAAATACACAGAGAAAATTGGGTGATTAAACTTATACGAAGTTGACAATTCTACGTAAAAGTATCGGGGATTATTTTCATAACAAGAATAGATATCATTAGAAGGATAAATATACAAGTATAAAAATATTAAATGGATGATTGTAAACAGTCAATTATCTTATATTGAAATCAAACTAGATTTTTGTTTGTATTTTTACACTCCATATGGTGACAATTGTTTCGCCACGTTAGGGGAGTTTGATCGTGCCCTAACGAGGCGAAACAGTTGTCACCATATGGAGTGTAAAAAAATAAATAAAATAAAGAAAGACGGATTTTAATATTATAATATGCAGTTCTATAAATGCCAACTCAATAAATAAAGTCATTATCTTGTTGACCGTGCATAGAGGCCAAAGATATTCCTGCGATAAAAACAAAACTTACTATTTCTGTCGAAAATTTGTCGTTTTGAAAGCAGCCAAATTGAATCTTTAAATGAATACCCTCGGGTTGAGATTCGCCAATGCCGGGGGGCATCGCACCAGCCTGCAGCCGAAAGTCGGTCACTCGATACAGCGAAACATCACTGCACATGGAACACTATCCGCGGGCCGAGGTTGACGAACCACCACCGCACCGGGTCATATCTTCCACAGTTTATTGCCGCTGTCGGCAGACACTATCTGACTTCTCGATAATTACTGTGGTACACACGCGGACGAGGTGTCAAATACATTTAAAATTTGCAGCGAGAATGGAATATCTTTAAATGTTGAAGAAATTTCAACCAAGAGCTGATAGAGATTGCTATACATATAACAATAACAACATAAAATACCAACACTATATAGACAAAACAGATATTTATTTATGATTTCTTATTTTCTTGTTGATAGTAGATAACATTGATAAAGAAGCTTTTTCTAAGCACGGGAATGTGGATATATAACGGTTTACATGGTTATGACATGTCATAAATGAACAAAACAATAATACACAGATATATGTTTGTCTCTATCAATCTTTTAATTCTAATATCACAGAGAACACACGTTTACAAACGTGCGAAATAATAATATAGATACGATTGGGTTCAAATACAGTATATTTTTGATACGGAATTGAGGGCAAACTTAACGAGTTGCAAGTCAACAGCTACTCTGAAGAAAAGCTTATAAAAAAAGTTGTGGTATATTTAGAATATTGCTGGGAACACCAAAAATAAATGCGAATATGTTGGGAATTCAATTATAATTGGATCTATCTATGATGAACCAGGTATGTAGGTATTGTGTCTTGAGATGGTCACCCCACCAAAATAGATGTTTAGTATTATATAAATTTATAAGAAATAAAAAAAGTATTGTAAATGAATACCTCAGCACGGGCATTGCCCAGTGAGGTATTTCATAGATCTAAAAAAAAATGTAAATTATAATATGTAATAAATTTTTTTTTAAATAAATTTTGTAATAAATTGTGTTCATTGATCGGTGAAAATCTTGATTTGTGTCTAGGTATAACTAATATATGTGAAAAATCAAGTCTTATAAGAGTAAAGTATGTTTTTAGGATATTGCTGGGAGCACCAAAAGTCTTTTGCGAACCATAAAAATGGATTTTCAGGATGGAAAATAAAGGAAACCAGGTATTATCTTTTATTGATCCGTGAAAAAATCTATTTGTGTCTAGGTCTAGTCTAGAATAACAAGTTTAGTGTGTAAATTGGCCAGCCATAATAAATATAATGGCTGACGCATTTTGTCGCAACACGATCGCATGTCGCTGTATGTTACGGCTGCCATCATTGTTTCCCTCGCGCTTTCTTTTTGGAATGTCTACAATCTACAGTCTACACCGTCTACCGTCTGATCGGACTATAGACGTTTTATTTATTATTCTTATTTCATTGGAAAACATTAAACCTGTGTCTCGACAAGGCTTGAAATCTAATTCCGGAAGATGTAAATAAATTTTACAGTGATTGTTAATAGGTATTTATATTGTCACATAAGTAGGAACTTACCCCAGCTTTCGTTAGATTTGAAAAATAAAAATGATTACATCTAAAAGCCTGAGATTGAAAACGAGTGGAGACTGTTAATGGAAGACGATGATCGTACATAAGTTCTAAGACACTAACGCATGTTAGTTCAGTGTAATTATTTGAGTAGATCATAGTTTATTAAGATGTATTTTATTTTTATTTTTATTATATTTATTCAGTACTATATAATTTTTACATAGACTAATATTATTACATTACACTTAATTTTTTTTCCTAACTATTCTTATCCTACCATTATACATTGTTCAATTTAGCTATAATATAATACCTACACTAATATTTTTCATACATATACTTTTTGCATTTAACCCTAAATAATTTTACATTTTGTTCATTTCTCATTTCACTGGAATCTCCTCTATACATTTTAATGCCCTTATACATTAGACAATCCTGTGACACAGTTTTTCTTTTCTTTTCTAATCTTATATTTTTTGAACCTCTTGTTGCATATTTATGAAAAAAGTAATTGTTTTTTAATTTGTTTTGCAAATATCTTGGAATTATCCCTTTAACAATTTTGTTAATTTCATTAGCAACATTATATTAAATTCTTTGGTCTACTGACATAATATTCAAATGTTTGTTCTTCTACTGCATTTTTAATGAAATCATTCGATTGATCGAAGGTGTTAGGAATAAACAAACACAGCCTTATTTTTGAATAGATTATCTAATATCTCAGAGCAGTTACTAGCCGATAACACGCTATAATACGTCGGTAGATACACTGATTGCGTATTGACAATACTATTGTGTACACAATATTAGTATTTTGCACAGTATTACGCATCAAGCAACACGTGTCGTCTCTCAGACCGGTCGCAGTCCAGGAATAGTCTCCACGTGTACAGCAGAGCAGATGTTGATGCTCATTATAATTACCATTACACGAACATTGGTGACGGAATAGACGTTGCTATTGCGGCGCGGCGTTCTGGATTCTGGATCGTTCTGTACAGTGGACTCGGTAGTAGGTCAACACATAAACAGTTGGAGATCGTTTTGGCAACTATTCCCCCTAATAAAGGCGGGAATAAATAAATAACATATGTATATAAGTATAATGTTATATTATATTATTATAAGAACGACATATTGAAATATTGCGCTTTGGTATCGAAAGAAAACGTGTCACTATCTCTGACTATATTGTAGTACCTTGTAAGTAGAGTAAAAAAAAAAATAGTTCTAGTATACATATTTCTAGATATTAGATAATATTAGTTACGAAACTAGACAAACTATCTGTTAGCATGAAATATGTAAAAACGTGTGAAATTTTTAGGTAGACCTAGTATGAAAATTTTGACACAATATTATAGGTTAAAAAACTAACAAAACATGAAAAAGCTGTGTGTTTTTCTTTGACCTAAAAGAAAATTATTTTGCTGGGTATATCGATATGTATCGCAGTTGTGATGCGTATTTGGTAAAATCTCTTTGAAATATACCGATTACCGTCATTTACGCGTCACAATCGCGATGTAGATACTCTTGTCCTGTTGTATAATAAAAAAAACGGCGGCGGCTTATCGTGCCTAGAAAACATAAATACAATTCCTAAGCCTAGCGCAAAACTAAGCTAGACACGCAATAAACGAATTGGCAAAAAACATTAAAAAATCATGACTAGGAAGTGTCTGGTACACAGACTACTGATAGTGTTCTGCTGATAGCTGACGAAACTTGGCGAACTAGTTACTAGTTAGTCAGATATACTGTCCTCATCTCATGAGAAAAAAGTCGCGTAGGTATATGACAAATTTAGGCATTTTAAAATTATTATTACCACAGAATTAAAAAAAACTAATTAACAGCCTCCACTAGTTTTCGAGTGATGAATAGAGGATATATTATAAATACACGAGATTTTTTATTATACAATAGTAAAGTACATGCAAAGTAAATTTTGATAATGGTATTTTCTACTCAGATATTGAGTTTTCACTCACATTAAATTTCCCGAGCCGTTAAATGCAATATTTAAAGCGCCCTTGAGGTATATTTATACGAAAACGGCGCTATATAAATTATCCATAATAATAATAATTATTGTATATATTTTAAAAATAACACTTAATAGAGTACTTATTTGTGTAACTTATTATGAACAACGCATAATTAACGTATTTTATTTAGGTATTTGCTTCACTTTGAAACAAAACCTTGGTATTTTCAGATCGCTCTCCCCAACATGTAGATATGCGCGAAATTGTCAGAAAAAGTATGCGAAAACCGCGTATTTAGTATCTACTAGAAAAGAATCGCGTAAAAAAACTACGACGTGTTTTATGGTAAGTGAAGCTTCATAGTAATGTATGTGGTGTATGTGTTTTGCAATGACAGGAATGACGTATTTAAATTCATGCTAAACTTTTCGTTTTAAGAAAAAATAGCATTATGCTGAAACATAATTTCGACGATTTATTATATACGCGTTTCTTTCTTATGATGACAGTATAGGTGTGGGCACGTGTAAGGTGATGCAATCGCTACCACTTTATAGAGGAGCGCTCAGCACTATGGATGGAAACATTACTGAGACCTTGAACCGAGAAAATTCTGCTGATATTACAAGCCTCTAATTTAACTTAATTGACGGGGATTTATGATAATATATAATAACATGCGGAAAATCTATAAATTAGTGTTTTTACTTGAGAATTAATAAAGAGGATTGCTATGATTTTTGTCCTAATGAGTTTAATATGTAAACACAAAACAATAATATGGAAATTATAATGTCCTACACGTGCCTACTTCGGTCAATTTTTACTCAACTCGATGAATTTTACATTACGTGATCATAATTTTTTTTTGTTTTTAATTTATTATTATTCGGAGTTTTTCGCAAATTATAAACGTAATGATTTATTATGCAAGCGACTGATAACTTATCGGAACAGCCTGAACGCTAACTAAAATAAAATTAATTTTTATTATTCAGAGCTTCAGATGGATCATCTATCACTCTCCTTAAGCGCACTTTATACGGGACAGAAAACTATACAGTTTCTTGTGCAGTTTGCAAACTGTCCCGTATAAAGCGTAAACTGTACGGATTATTGAATGGTCGGCGCGACGTTTGGTTGACCTGACAGTTTCATGTACCTAAACTTTTAAATAGATATTGATGTATTGAATGCTTTTAAAAACGTAAAAACAATTGACATTATTACATTAGTAGCTATAATAAAAACTACGTTCAAAAGGAAAAACTATAACGCGAAAATTTATGAGAATCGAATTCATTTATTGGGGAAACTAGAACATTGAAAAAAATCTGAATACAGTATATTAATTTTCATGACTTTTTCAATTTATAATAAAAATGTAACGAGTGAATCCTTGGTGATTTGAAAACGTATATTTTCACACACATGCATGGATTATTTACGTTTATTCTCATGTACACTGTACACGATACGATACAAACAGTTACCCGGATCTGATTGTTATCAGCTGGTTGTGAAATGCAAAACGTAAGAGAAATTGCGAGAGAAAATCGTACTGAAAATTACACTGTTTACTCAAAAGGAAAAGCTTATTTAGCAAAACAACAAATGGCTTAATTATTTACAAAACTTTGAGAAAATCCAGATTGCTGTTGGTGCAAGTATAAACACAATTTCCAATTAACCAAATCCAAGATACTAACGTACCGCATGTCTCGGCGAGGCTTAAATTTAATTATGTAGTTAGGTGCTTTTATCAATTTGACCCAGATAAACGTGACTGCAATGAGTTAATATACGTGTGATGTCTACAAAAATGGTCGCATCTCGCAACTTGAGCAAAATAATCTGAAGTTGTTGTGATTTCTCTGCAAATTATTAGTTAAAATAATCATGGTATTATGGCTGAATAAATCATTTTCGATTTGTGGAAATATAAAACTAGAAAGCGCGTAAATTTACTTTCAATCGATCAAATTTTATAAACAGAAAAAAGAATGTTTGTAGTTCACAGTTTGATTAATTTTAATCCTACACAAACAATCATTAGTTAGCAAAGAATCTTTGGATTGAATAATGACATGTGTTTCAAATTCAGTTAGTTGAGATGGCTAACTATTTACTAGGTATTGTGTAAGACAAACTATCGCAAATTCACGAGGTATAATACCTTAGGTATTTACTTTATGGTGGCACTTTAATAAATCTGAAGTAGAGCAAGATTTTAAAGAAAAAACAACAATCATTTGTAAACATTTTCGTTTTTGGACGTTGAGTGTGCAAAAAATGTGTTAAATAGAAAACCACACGATTATTTCTATGACCCAATGCACTTCGGCAAACAAGTTTGAATTTAGTGGCACGGCAGTCATTATTCGACGTGTCTCTAACTGAACATGTAAATATTTCTGGTCTTTTGAAAGTCGAAGCACTAAAGCATTGGTCGTCCGATCTGACCCACATAGGGAGAACACCAGCACACCGGCTCAGGTACTGTATACAGTATCAAGTGAATATTCCGATAGTCTGCAGCTAACGTATTATGGGTATATAGTAACTGGATATTGGATATACTTTATAGAGAAGTTAGTATAGGCGGCTGGCAAGGGCACGTGAGCGCAGGTCGCGGGGTCAGATATGTGAACGATGGAAATGAGGGTGAAAAATGGGCGATCTTTGAACCGAAATCATCCAATTATCTACGAGATAAGAACATTTTTGTAACATCCCGTTATCTGAGGCGAACCTTGCAGTAGGTCAGATTATTTTTTCAACAACTAGGTGATGATTCTTGCGAATGTTTTAACGATTTTTATGAAATTTCGCAAATGTTTCATAGTAAATGAACCCAAACGTCTCAGTGATTAAAGGAAACAACAGCACAATACACGAAAATTTTACATATACATATATATTTCATTCTAATGAAGTCCATAATAATTAAATTAATAAGTCCAAAATAATTCATTCATGTGATAGTAATTATGCTAAAATTGTGGGATTTTATACACTTAGTTGTGTAAATTTCTATATTATAACATACTGTTGTAGAAATGAAAAAGACCTACTTTATAAAATTGATTCATTTCTATATGAGATTAAATACAAAATAAAACTGCAGAATTTTTATAGATGCAATATAAACATAAGTACATGGGTTTGTATAGATAGCTAGTAAGAATACCAACCCAAACATACCTACTTATTTGATACTCAGATTCTAAATGGCATGCGATGTCTATTATCTGAAGTAAGTAATGCACCATACAACATAGTAACAGCGGATATCGAACCCGAGAGAGTAAAATAGCTACACAGCGATAAACTTTGTTGTTTACTCAATAATCTGCCTAGAAACAATATTCTAATACAGACTAATAATAGGAAGGAGAATGAATGGTCCATGAGATAAAATTATTAAGAGAACAATGATTTTTTTTCTCGTATGAACGTAAATAAGGACAGCTTCGTGTGATTACAATCATGATGATTGCAGATAGTAACAAAGCGAAACTAGACCATGGTCAAAATAAAAAGGAGGTAGGCAACACAAATCATCGGTGTTATAAAATTGATAATCAAGATACTAAGTGAACACTCTTTGAAAAATCATTGACTAATAATTTCATAAAGGTCATTATACCCACATTATTATAAATATAATAAAATTACGTAGGTGGCTATGTGTTAGTGTATTGTACATAATTTTTATTTTTAGGTATAAAAAAACTCATCGTAAATTTATGTGATTCAAAAACTTAATGTCGAGATTTTGTGATAAAAAAAACAAATTTTGAAAAAAGTTGATGAATGAATCCATTTTAAAATGGCGTGTACTGTGAAATACTCGTTAGGGAGCCAATTAAGAATAATTTGTAAAAGCAGCAAGTAGTTATTACTGTATCTACGAATAACTCATTTCTTTGTGTATTTATTAAAGTGTATTTACTAAATATAATATTACGACACATCGTAGTAAAACTAACTGTAGCGGCAAAAAAATATAATGTTGCGTTGTGCCTGCTTTATATCTGGAAAAATTAAAAAAAAAAAACAAAATGTATAGTTTTAAATCGGATAAAGCAAGTATACCAGGAAACGGAGGCAAAGTGCCATAATGATATGCAAATTGAATGCAGTAAAAGGTTACAACGATACAGATACTGTGTGCATAGAGATACACTCGGGTTATTGCAAAAACACGAGTTAATGCGGAAATCGTGACTTGGAGCTGCTTAGAGATATCTAAGAATCTATAGTACCTAAGTACCTATATTTAAGAAAAAGAAACTATACAAAAGTTACCGATGCAAGTTGTAGGAGCACCTAAAGTATATTCTGCGTAGGTACAGGAAAATTTATTTATTTATTTCATATGCACGGTACACTGTACCCTTTGTAAAATGCATCAAGATTTCAGAGTAGTAAGTATTATGGCTATTTATTTGTACAACAACATCATTATATATATATATAATGTACGTTAGGGTGGCCCAAAAATGTTAAATTTACCCTACACCTCAGGGCACCCGCTAAGTTTTTTACTTTAGTTGATAGTAGTTAAGTGCTAAAATTTCAATGTCCTAGGTGGAATAAAAGGCTTTGTAAAATGCATCAAGATTTCAGAGTAGTAAGTATTATGGCTATTTATTTGTACAATAACATAATTAAATATAATATATATAATGTACGTGTAATCATTTATGGGATTGTGTAAATTCACATACAAACGAATTGATTTTATATACATACGGACTGATCAAATTTAGTTTTTAATAAATGACAGATTATAGAGACATGCGTAATAAGATGAACAACTGATGGAAAAGTACAGATAAAAAATGACAAAGGCATTGAATCGAGCGTTTGGATAAGTCTTAAATTAAAGATACAGAAAATTGCCCGTTTAAACTAGTTTTTTTTAAAAATTACGTTAGTTTATAAATAAAATAAATAAGTATAAAACTGCATAAACGGATTAAGTATCAGAAGGTCGCGTAGTTAGAGGACTTCTTCTACTACGCGTGTGCATTTTGCAACATAATATTACAGATATGTATACACCGTTTCCCACGATGAGACCGCGAAACTCCAGAGGGTGATTATTCATGATATTCTGAGAAAAAAATCTTAGTAAAGTTTTTCAAAAAACTCAATTCTAATTTCTTAAAAAAATGATTAAAATATGAATAAAAATTCACGCGTGTAATACCTTCCATTTTTGAACTGGCTAACACCACGTGACCTGCACCAATTTCAGATATGAAATTCGAATTTTGAATGTCCGCACAAGGCAAGGCGTTCCCCCACTCCTCCCCGCCCACCGCCACCCCCCGCCACCGCTAGCATTTCAAACAGAAGCCAGTATTACATAGTCGCTTTTTATTAATACTTTTTTTTATATAATTATTAAAAATGCCCGGATCAAAAAACTTTATAAGGATTTTTTTCTCAGAATACCATGAACAATCACCCTCCGGAGTTTCGCGGTCTCATCGTGGGACACGGTGTATATATGTGTGTGAGTTATAATATTTATAAGCATGAGCTAGATTGCAATATGATTACGTGCATACATACACCCATGCACTGATCATTTGAGAATAAATTCAATCTAATCTTGACGACTTCGAAATATGAAAATGGATGTCATAGAGTACTACTAAAATAATTATTTCTCTTAAATGATGAGATGATGATATTGCTAACTATAAGAGTTTAGTGTCTTATTATTTCCACGAGAATGGTAAGAGTCAAGACGTTGATATTTCCGTTTGTAAATAACTTTTCTAAATATAAAGCGATATTTGGTTTACAGTGAATCATTTAGCTACAGCTGCATAAGAAATTATAATACACTCAAAATACTTTGTACGAGTACTCGATTACCTATACGAGGTAAAATAAAATGAATGTAAGAGCAATAGCAATAGATTGATAGGGTGTGTATTCAACATAAATATATGAAACCAGGCATTTTCCCCAAGTTTATCGGATGAAAACTTTAAACAATTAAATGAACTGAGAAAGGGGTTTCGGGTGTTTACTTTACAAACCGAGGAGCATTTTCTCAAAGTGATTCATCATACAAATTCAAATTTTCGGTAGAAACATTTAAATTCCAAAATTGTCGTATTAACTACTTGTAGGAAATAAAATGGTTTAGTAACCTTTAAGTTTCAAACTATGTATAAGCTTTGGTGTTTGGGAATGCAGTTTGGGAACGGATAAGGGAAAGTAGTAGTATAACCTTTATTTTATTTTGATGTAGTTACTACGCCACTTTTATATAGTTGAAAGTCTACTGTAAATTTTTATTTGTTTGATTTATCGTTTCACACACACATCCATTGTTGCGATTTATAATACATTTTGTTTACAAGAATACGACAATAAAAGCGACGTAATTTTGTACTTTAATCTTATGTACCAAAAATCATAAAACGAGACACTAAACTAGCAAGAGGTGGTATATTGGTATCATGCATTCATAGTTTGTGGCAAAGGCAACTTTTGGGGAACCACAGACAAGATATTTCACGGACTGGAAGTAAGGTTCAGCCAATGAACCAATGCTTCTGCTAAAAAATTTAGATACCTATGTTAAAAAAACTCGGCGAGCAATGAGAGACATGTTAAATTAACACTAGACAATCTATTTCAAAGAGAACTGTCAAAATTATATGTTCCAACTGTATTTTGCAATGAAACAAAGACAACTATATCTATCTTCCACTATCTCATACATTTTAATCATTCTGTTTCCCTTTAACAAGTCTTAATCTTCCTAGACAAAATTGTCTTAATCTTCCTAGGACTGGGACATGACGAGGAACGGAAGAAAACATCCTATCTATGTAAAATAAACATTGGCGGCAACTTGAAAAGTGATTTTGTCAACCTCCATCATGATAGATTGTCAGGATCTCGCTTGAATTAGAATGTGACGATGCTCACCTCCATGACCAGGTAGACGTAGAGGGCGCTCTCCTTGCAGTCCAGCAGGGCGACCACATTGTCGTGGTGCAGCTCCGTGAGCTCCTTGAGGATCTTGATCTCCTTCCCCAGCAGGTTCTGCGACTTGGCCAGTGACTTCTTGGTCACGCTTTTGATGGCCACTATCACAGATGGATTCTGGAACAAAATAAAAAATTAGACGACTGTCGGAAGTGTGCCAGGACAGAGAGTGGTGTGACGTTTATTATTTGAACCGGGTTGTGGTCTAGTGGTAGATTCGAGGACTCCGGATTAGAATCTCTAGGTTCGAGTCCCACTCCAGCACAACTTGTTTCCTGCTTTCTGACACAGTTATTGCCGACTATTTGAAAGCAGTCCCAAAACTGAAATATTTGAGTATATCATAAGAACTCAAATGTTTCTTTTTTTAAAAAAAATAAAAAAATATTATAAACCCTTCCTAATCTTGCAGGCAATTTGGGTGATGTTGCAATTTTTAAAATTCAAATTGTTCCAAATTTTTTAAAACATCTAAGTATTAAGTATTTTAACTGTTTGCGATTTTTAAAAGTTTCCTTATATTAAATATTTCGATTCAAGTGACGCCGAGGAAAGTTGCACCACCGGAATTTGTGTTTTAAAATAACAATAGCAATACATGCGTGGGTTGAAATTATAAAAATTATAGTGTGACACACGGAGTATAATTTTGACTAACGATGACTAAAAACTAACGAGATATGTTTTTTTTTCTTCGTGTACTTGAGGAATGACCACTGAGAGAGTTAATAGTAATAACGATTTATGGAGCGTGTCAGAAAAAGATCAATCTACATTATAAGATACCTACATAGATATTAAAACCTTATAAGAAACTTTAACGAAAACGTTACATAACGATCTCGTCCCAAAAATATACTTATATTAATTTATCTAGAACACGAGTGACATATATTTTGGTAGCGTTACGATTAACTCAGCGGAGATGAAAACAAAATATTATTATTTACAGTAAAGTATATTGGCTTAGTTTTCCGTTACGCACATCGAAGCTGAAAGAATATGGAACAGGCCGATTCTATTAATAAAAGGGTCCAAAGTTACGGACACCGGACCTTGAGGGCAGAAGCAATAAACGCTATTTTCTCCGTTCTGTACTGAGAAAAAAGAAAAACGTGATTCATAATAATTCAATCAAATTTTAAAATCATTAAAAAAATATTGCAGTACTTAATTAATATGAACGAACTCAATATTTTATTTAAGTCATTCTTAGTTGTCAATGATAATTTATCAGTAGGAACTCTTAGCATAAGGAATTTAAACGATATCTTTCGCAAAATTTACAAGTGATTGTACATAATATTACGTGCAACAAGAATGCGTAGCGCTTATGCATTTCGTATCTGTAGGTATATCTGAAAACAGTTTTTGCAATGTATCTATTCAATATACATATCTTTAATACGACTCCTGAATACAGAATAATTCATCTATTCGACTAAGGATAAGTTGTTTATCTAAAATTTTGATTTGAATTTATGCATTCGTAATAATTACCGCAATCTTTTTTTACAGTGCCCATTTCGAATTGATTATTAGGAGTAACGCGTTTCTTTTTTCTCGGTTTCTGTATGTTTCTGCGAGACTGAGACCAGTTTGTCTGTCTTGTGTCAACACTAGGACCAGCTGAGAGAGGTATAAAAGAAGACAGGTATGGTAGGTAGGTAATACTACCAGAGCAGAGCTGTTCCCTGACCGTGGCTATTGTTTAGCGAGATAGTAGCGACAATAGCCGCTGAAGTCAGGTCGGTCAGGTATAGTCCGGTGGCTGAAATATAACAGGTAGGTAGCAGGTATATACTAACGCCACGAAGATTAACAAAATAAATGTACAGCTAACACATTCAATGGATTTTCCACGCAAAAATATTTCTTATTTCCTAATATTCAGAATCTATTTCCCAACACGTACAGCACACTCCACACATGTACCACAATACAACATAAACATTTCAAATACTTGTTTCCTCACTCTTAATGTCTTCAGAAATTTATTTCATACATTGTGTTGTGCACTTAATTGGTGCTATGTTATATGTATAGCCTTGAAATATTAATCTCAATTTATTGTACCTACATAGCTCTGTGTGTATAACATCAAAAATATAAATAAATATGATACTTCAGAAATGAATCGGAAAACTGTCGCCCCATTTTCATTTACAGCTGTTTTTCATTTTTGACTCGGACGCGGTCTCGGAAAACATTTGAAAGCGTGTTTATTATTCATTATTTACTTAATTTGTTTTAAGCGTGATGAATTTGTGTCCTTCGAATGAGCAGATTCGATTAAGCATTGAAAAAAAACATTTTCGAGAAAATTTGTATCAAGGTTGCGACAAGCATAACAGTAGTTATCTCTACAAATGTTTTTTTTTTTTTTTTATCGGTTCCCTGTAATATAAAGGTGTTATATATCGTGTTTAAAAGGCAATTTTACGTTGAATTTTTAGAAATTATGTATTCATTTATTTGGATTTAAAGTGAGAATTAATACTAGGTAGAAATTTAGTAAATACTTATACAAAAGTAAATAAAGCGTAGCTAAACTCATCACTTCTGAAAAATCGTGGCAAAGCGCCAAAATATGCAAAATTCACTGTTTTTTGTACTTTTATATTTTTACTGTAAGTGAAAACTAAAGAATTAAGTTTTTAGGGACAAAAAACTAGTATACTTTTTATCAAACCTCATGTGTGGGGAAAAAAAGAAATCTTTTTAAAGTACTTACAAAGATTTCTAGGAATTGATGTAAACGAAAAGTAGATAGTAATAGTTTCTTTACAGTACTTATTTAAATAAATTAGTGGATAGCGGTACAGTTGTCAGGCTTCATCAATCTCGATGGAAATAAATCTCTTTGTTCTATTATGTGGGTGGCGGAGTGCCGAATACGGAAAGGAGGTCTTTTGAAGACTGTCTCCATATAATTTCCGAGCATTATTGTGGTCACTTACGACTTTGACATAAAAAGTGAAGATGATGACTGACCAATATTAATTACTTTTCCATGACGCGAGTCCGATAGCGAAAAAACGTCAAAACAAGAATCAAGAAACAATTTGCGTTTTTTTAATGTCTGAGTGCATACCTATACATGCAATTTTAATACATTTTCCCACCAAAACAGTTCAGGGACATATGTATGAAATTTTCATATCTTATTGCCTTGTCGTCGGCAGTTTGAGACGGCATTAATAAAAAATAATAATTGATAATTGCATCCCAAAACTCTTCATACCCGCGCATTTTTTAAAGAACAATAATCGTATATAATCAATTTCATTTTATACACGTTTAGGCTTGAGAAACATGGCTTAAATTATGTATTGCAGTAACTTACTTAGATTCGAACCCAAAATTCCCGTTCAATAATTCAGTATTTTGGCCATTTGACCACGAAGGTCGTCATTAGACCATACAGCACATAAACCATGATAAAATCTGGTTCTATATTGAGTCACATAGGAACAAGGATTTTTAACTTCCAAATGCAAGAAACTTCGAAGCGCGAGAATACTTCAGGCGTGACTTAAAATATTTTGTAGACAGGCGGGCGTCATATCTCAAAAAAAGAATTACCCAGTCGAAAAGAGATCGTTACAATGAGGCATGAAGCATGAAAGGAACAGCCACAGGTGGTTAGATTTACTTTGACGGAGGAGCATCAGGTTAATAAAAGAGGAGCTTCGGTCAAGTAGATTTGTATCGCAGGTATCGATTAGAGGGATAAAGACTACTACTACTAAATTTTCCTTATCCCGCACCACCTAATGGTGAATAGTGCACTGCATTGGTGCACCGAGTGCAGAGTATCTTGATCATTTTTATTACATGAAGGTTGGATGATCAGACTAAGTACCAGTCCAAGGTATAACACATGAAAGACAGTAACATAAAACCTTCAATAATTATTATCTATCGTCTTTGCAAATGATTACACAAGTAGTAAAAGATGAGTGTTAGGTTCTTAAATCCACTATAAATTGTATAAGAAAGGACTTATTGGAGAAACATCTACTAATAAATATTAGCGATTCTTCAGAACAGGCTTTTTTAGTTAGCAGTAGCTCAATCACAAATGACTATCGACGTGCTAATAAGCGACGTGATAACGATTTCTCACCATGGATGTTTAACGTTTTCGCGATCACAATGGAACATCCGTTAAAAGTTATCGATCGGGATTATCAATTACCGCTTTGAATATGGAAATACGCCAAAACTGTAAGTGAAGTAAAATAATTTAGTTTTATAGAGTTTTAATTGTTTGTGCACAATTTATCATGGCATTTATTTGCTTTAAATCAATTTGAAAAAGCAATAAAACGAAACATTTGTCAAAGTATGCCTTTTATCTATGGTGCTTGGCAACGCGACCGTGAGATGAACGTATGTTCATTGTGATCGGTCAAATGCTTAGCACGTTTTTAAGCACGTCGACAATCATCTGTGATTGAGCTACAGGACTCCTTTAAATTGTTATAAAAATGTTGATAACGTATAAATAAAGAATGATTTAAAAATATATTGAATGCATTAAGATCCTTCTTGGATTCATAAGTTTTAGTTCCTTGATTGTAAATAATAGTTAGGTAAAAAAAGCACATCTTATATTTAAACATGTTATTATGGGAAGAAATATTATATTACGTTTATGCGTTAGCAAAAATACCAAGACAACATAATCCAAAAAAATAAGGATAACTAAGATTAATTTATTACAAATTATAATAGTGGAGGCTATTAGAAGTTGCAATTTGATTCAATATATTTACCAACCCTACTAAAATAAAATATTCACGAACAAAACAAACGAAACACGTAAAGGTCATGAAGCGATGTCTCAAATTCATTCATTTGGTACTGCTAACGGCCGCTACAAATAATATTTAAGGATACAATATCGTCAACCTGTCCGTGAGTTTGAATGTCAGAGGCAAAAACTAAGTAGATACCTACACAGACTGAACCAGCCAATAATTGAGAGGGGAAACCGCACAAATTGACGTCTTCCACGTGACCATGCCTGCCTGCTATGAGCCATGATATTGTGGACTAAGGATTAGAGGATTAAAGACTGAGTTTATGGATCTATAGCTTTGTTACTAATATTATGTTTAGATGCAACTAGACACTATCTAGGACCTACTCAACAATCTGGGAGTATTTGGCGATTACGGACCTATTTCATTTTTATTACTTACTGAAAAGAAATCAGTATACGTAAATGATTTATAGTGTTAAAAATTTAGCCAGTTTTTTGAAAAGTTTACAAGCTCCATAAACACTTACATCTGGACCCCAAATGATATGTTAATATGTTGCAAATGATCTCTAGTATAGCCTCATTTAAGGAATATGTCGAAATACCAATATGTCGACGCCTCCTACGTATTGAATGTGTTAAATTTAAATCGTCTTTCTTATTCGTCTTTTTGATTGTGCAATAAGTATGTAATTAAAATGTGAATAATACCGGTCCCAAAATGAGTTTTTATAACTCCTGGGATTATAATACATGTATGTTTTATAAGATTTTCTTTTTAAGAAATAAAAAAAATAAAAATAAATAAATAATATCGTAACCCACAAAATGCGATTTTACAGAAGGAGGAGCATTTGAAAATATTTTCGTTTATATGCATTGGTTATAGATACGACAAATTACGCCCCAAAAAAGACCTTATTATTAGCAAAATATTTTTTTTGTTTAGGTAGAATTAAAGATATAGTTAAATACAGACGAAATCCACCAAAAACTCAAAATCAATGATTTGTAGGTTACGGTATTATACGTAGGAGGCGTCGATGTATTGATTTATTTTCGTAGAGTACCTAGCTAATGCTTTGTGATTCATTAATTAATTACACATATTCGTGTACATTCACATTTTCCCACAAAAACGAGACATGCTGAACTGTTGCCGAGATGTATCACTTTAATTGCAGAGCTAAAATTCGTGAGGATATTTAAAACACGGAAAAGCTTTTTCCCAGTGTTCACGTCCGGCCCGAAAACATGGTTTACAAGGTACTCAAGTGACCGAAAGAAATTTTAAAAAAAACTCAACGTGATGACAAGCCAACCGCTCGAGAAGACAAATGGCGGCTGTTGGCGGGAAACGTACACGAAAGAGTTTACAAAAACTTTGAGTGGAAATTTTACGGGTAAGAAAAGCAAGAAGCGAACATCGATAGGCTGTGAAAGTGGCGAGATATCGGGATACAACGTTTCTGTATTCGACATGAGAATAAACTAGTTTCAAGTATTTGAAACGTTCGCACTTTGTACGATAGAAAGCAACAACTGAACAACTCTATTACAGTGAATCTAATTGAAATTACTACACGGTAATTCAATAATAGCACAATAAGTAATAAAGTGTATAAAGGTGTAGAAAAATGGTAAAAGGCTGAAGTAATTTGTTTGGTGAAAGGTGTTATTCTTTCTGTGTGTTATTGTGATGCTCAATCATATATTTTCTACAAACACACAACTTATGGAAGATAAATAAATAATAGAATCTTATATCCTATTGTGAAATTACTTTTTTAAATATATTTTTAGTAATGTGTGTGCTAAATTTTTTAATCGATATGGAAATAAATTGCTGTAAAATTTTATTTAAATAAACTGTCTTGAAAAAGAGGTTTAAATCTTGAATAAGATGCATTGTAAAGATACACAAATAAATCAATAGCATTTAAAACCACGTTTTCGCGGTTTTATGGTACAAAAATATAGCCATAGAAATGATTGAAGACACGAGTGGATGAAGGTGATATTTATTTTATTTACAGTTCATACAGATAGCAGATTTATTCACTGTTTAATTCTGGTTTTAGCTACTTTTTATGTTTTGTTTGGTTTCTATGATAGTACATAAACCCTTCACCTATGTGAAAACGTAGACTTATGAAAATATGCTTCATAACGCTTTCATCCACTCGTATCTTCATTGTACACACATAAATGACTTCCAGAAATAAGTTATGCAGGTGTTAGAATATGGGTATTTATACAGAAAAACTGTTATTTTCGTACGCCGAAGTCAGTCTATTTGAGGCGGAAAAAGGCCCAAAAAGTAAGGAAGGGTGGCGCAACCCCACCCGAAATGTGGGGAGGAAAATCAATAGTTGAGTGGCTCTTGGATGTGTAGTGCGTCGCGGCTTACCGACCAAAATGGAATTCCCACCTACAACGGTGTACATACTGGCTATCTAATAAAGTTTATAATAAGACATTGCCATTTTCAAAACAGCTCTTCTATAATATGTAAATTATTACCTAAAGAATTTTTCATGTGTGCAAAAGCCGTAGAAACCTGGGATATTGAATTGTATTCAAAAAGGAACCAACAATAAAAACCTGTAAAATAGGAGACGAAATAGGCACTTTTGTCAGGCTTTTAAGATATCTATTTATGGAAAATAAAATTTACCTATATCGATCTGTACGCACGTAGAGTGCAATAAGCATTTGTACAACGTGTCTACAAAAACAGCTTTCGTGCTAAAATACTCGTATGTATAGAAACCATAAAAAATGCTTATGAATAAAAACGATCTACATAATATTATGGTAGGTCGTACATTAATTGCATAAAATGTAAAAAATTAACTAAAATTTCAACATTCTAGATTCTAACTTTTCCAAAAAATTTGGCCCGAAAAATTTTGTTTTTGCTACTTGAAACCAACATTTTGAGTCCAGCAATAAAAAACTATAATTTTTAGTTAAAATATAAAATATGTATCCGTGATGGATACTAGGGAAGTATTGCTTTAACTTTCCATTTCGTCTAATTGCCGAGTGTAGCGTGATTTCAAAACATAACTTATTTATCCAACCCGAAGTATGCCAACCGAAAGGGCAAACGAGTGCTTTATATCGAATCAGCCAATAGGGCAGGATATAATATTAACCGTTTATTTCATGGGAAAATGGTAAAATGTGAATGTGCTAGATGGACGAAGAACACTAAAATGTAAAGAAACACTTCTTGATTTTCAAGGATATGCTCAAAATTTAAATAAGGTTAATTAAACGCTTGTACCGTAGGCAGAGGAGAGATAGGATGAAATTTGATGTATGGGATGAGATGAACTAGTTATTCCTTATTATCAAGCACGAATATTAAATATAAAATAAACAACATTACTTGTAGACAAAAACTGGATTTCATCCATTACGGGCTAATAATTACAATTTGACATCTCCATATTAGATATCCATATTCCATAGATATAGATATCCATATTCCATATTCCCTTCCAAATTCGTTTCTGTTGAGATGTCAAATTGTAATTATTAGCCCGTAATGGGTGAAATCCAGTTTTTGTCTACAAGTATTAGGACACACTCAAAATGTTGTTTATAAAAAATAGCTGGTAAAAGTTATAAGCATAACAAATTGAAGATTCATCTTCAGGCGTTTCCTAGTAGGTGATATAATTCGGTAAGAATCTCACTTGCAATCATAAAGGTATCTGCTAAAATGCTTAGCAATTTTCTCAATGGATTACTCACATGTGAAGCGTCGCGCCATTTTACTGTATATTGGCAGATATAGATATCCAATACTAGGTGAAATGGGGAATGTTGTAATACATCAAGTGGGGGGGGGGCCACTTAACCCAGCCAATGACAGGTTAACCCAGCCTGTAAACGACTAGGTCATAAGCCCTGCCAAATTTCTGTCTCTGTTCTCTAAATAGATATCCATGAATAAAATGAAATATTGCGATTCCATGCATGAAAAAATCCTTCAATAAAGTTGACTCAATACCACCGCACCCGAGATGAAATGTCAAATTTCTCGTCTCTGTGCTGTAAAACTGCATATATTCAAATAAATGGAAACGATGCTTTAAAATTATCATTCAAGTAAAGTTAGCCGACTAAATACCACCGCAACCGAGATGAATATTGTGCTAAGAAATAAATACGTAATAATATTTATGTTAAATCTTGCTGCAGAACTTCTTGAATTTTCTCTTGAGAAATCTCGTAAAATATCTTTGACCTTAAAAAAGAAAAGTAAGGCGAATAAAATTGAATGCAACTGGGACAGAACGCACTACGCAGGCGCAGTAATGAATGCAAGATGTCGCCGAAAACGTGTCATGACATAAAACAACATTGGGGTTACACCTAAATTATAATATATTTTACGAAGCCCGTATATTTACGAATCCATATGCTCCACATAATATGGTATGATGACGATGACGATGATGTAAATGGTGGCAAATTTTACAAAACAATTACCTATTGTGAAATATAAATCAGGTAAATATAACGAATAATGAAACACATTTTACACAACAATACCACAAGATAATGTATGTATTTTTTATTGAATTTTTATATTGATATATTTTCTTAAATCATAATGCACAGTCTATTTTCAAAATCATAATGCACACGGTCTTTTATACCAATGGTGGATATTTTTGAAAGTAACATTAATTTGTTAAAAATAATTCAGTAGGTAATCTAACAAATTCAGGATATTGAAAGCAATTTTACAAATTAGTTTGTTGGCAGATGTTAAGGGTCTACAGCAGCTGATTTCACTAACAGTTCAAAGTCTCAGATTTGATTCTTACAATTAGTAATACGTTGCAAAAGTAAAGAAATAATTAGAATATCCATAAACTTGATATATTGGGTTATATATCATAAGAATTATATGCATGAAGATTTTGATGAATTGCAAAATAGTAGTGTTTGCTAGTCAGCAAATTCAAATGGGGAAAAATAAATGAAGTAGGTATAACGTTTGCGTGTGAATCGATTATTATTATACGCGCTTTATGCAGCAGGTGTCATTAATATTTATCAACAAGATGACTATGGAGTGTTTTTATTGTTATGTTCACAAACATATTTACTGCTTTACCTTGATCAGAGAAAATTTGCACAGCTTCGCCAGTTGGCGTCACAAGATATACTTATGAACAAGTTAAACGAACTGTATAAACATAAAATAACATAAAGCGTAGCTATAAAATATGGCGATAAAAAATAGTCAATACTTAATCATATTCCATTCACGATTGTTAAACAAACTGTTTTCATTCTGGAAAAAAACTATTGTTGCAGTATTACAATGGTACGTACGGTAGAAGCTAGTAAATACAAATATTTTAATTAAAAAACGAAAACAACAATAAAAGTGACAAATGTACAAAATTTCAAAATAAACGTAAAACAGAAATGAGTAAAGGTATCTACATACTTTTAGTACAGTGGAAACTGACTTGGCCGTGTTTGATTCCACTTCTATAATAATTTCATTGCATTATTGAAAGTATGTATGTTAAAGGTGCCTTTTGTGATTAAACTTATTTGACAAGACACAAGACAAAGGACAAGAGCAGGGGAAAAAGGTTTTTTAATGTTTTTCCATGTGAATTGGAAAACAATGTGACCACACCCATAAATCACGAACTACTGTATATTATTTTGACCAGCTAAATTGAACGCATTTTTTCGATCGTCATCTCCAATCCATCAATATATCAATAATACATTTGTGGCCTTCGGTCGATAAGCGAAATCGTAACGCAATTTAGTGTCGTACGTCGTGCGAGTAGGTTTAAGACAACCAATTTGCATTCAAAACACATCATAATGTTTTATTGATCAATAACGGCACTGTAAAAAACTATCGACAAAATATTATTGGGTTACCAGAGGTCTAATTTAAATAATGATGAAGAAGGTACGTTGACGATTTACATGCTCAAATTAGTATTATTAGAATCCGTAACCACTTGATTGTTATTTGAAAGTAGGTAAGTTCTCAATGGATGACAGAGAGTGTTCACATGTGAAGCGTCGCGCCATTTTACTGTATATTGGCAGATATGGATATCAAATACTAGGTGAAATGGGGAATGTTGTAATACATCAAGTGGCCACTTAACCCAGCCAATGACAGGTCATAAGCCCTGTAAACGCCTAGATATTCATATTCCCTTCGCAACTTCTCGTCTCTGTTGAGATGTCAAATTGTAGGTAAAAGTTGTTTAGGCTTCATTGAAAAACAATATTTATATAATGAAATATGTGCAAATTATATGATAATATTGCATTGATTTCTCCTTATATTAAAAGCAAGTAGAATCAAAAACCTTTAATCATTTAAGTGCTTAGTTAACTTTGTTTATAAAACATTTCCGTCTTAATTTGTCAAAATTATTACAAAATATACGAGTATTTAATTCACATCCTTCATTACTATTCAAATGAATGCATCGAAATTGGAGCAAACCATTTATTGTGCATTATAAGGTAGTTATAAAGCAAACACATAATGTGTCCTGTTCTTTGTATCAATTTTGTTAAGCATCAATAACGCCTTCAATTATTTTGCAGTAGCAAAATCATAAAATGACGGGCACAGCAAGGATCTGTCCATGGCATTTAGATCTATCATTATTTACTCCTAACAATGGCACACTACTTACATCAATATTGAATTGAATATCATGCTGTGGTGGGAGGCGGTGGCGTGGCGGTATATAAGGCGAGCAAGACGCGTGGGCAGAAAGCTAATACGATAACACACCATGGAATGAATACATAATTAGCGACTGCCAAATGAGGAAAATGTACTCGTGAATGTTAAGCTATCATTTCATCAGAAAATTTGCCATATTAAAAGCACGTAGTACCTTTTTAACGCGAAGTTTTTTTTCCCAAAAGGGTTTTTTTTAAAAAAAAAAAAAGAAAAACTTTTAAAATTTTTTTTAAAAAAAATTTTTTAAAATTTAAAACTAAAATAAGGGGTTTTTTAAAATTTTTTCCCCCCCCCAAAAAAAAAATTTTAAAAAAATAATTTTTAAACCAAAAAAAATTTTTTTGGGTTTTTTTTTTTTTAAAAAAATTTTGGTTAAAAAAAATTAAAAAAAAATTTTTAAAATTTTTTTTTTAAAAATTTTTTTTTTTTTTTTAAAAAAAAAAAAATTTTTTTTTTTTTTAAAAAAAAAAAAAAAATTTTTTTTTTTTTTTTTTTTTTTTTTTTTTTAAAAAAATTTTTTTAAAAAAACCCCGGGGAAAAGGGGGTTTTTTTGAAAACCCTTTTTTTAATTAATTTTAAAAAATTTTTTTTAAAAAAAAAAATTTTTTTTTTTTAAAAAAAAAATTTTTGGGAAAAAAATTTTTTCAAAGGTTTTTAAAATTTTTTTAAATTTAAAAAGGGGTTTTCCAAAAAAAAATTTTTGGGGTTTGGGGGGGGGGAAAAAGGGCCCCTTTTAAAAAAATAATAAAAAAATTAAAAAAAAAAAAAACTGGGAAAAAAAAAACCTTAAAAAATTTTTTAAAAAAATTCCATTTAAAAAAAGGGGGTAACCTTTTTAAAAAAACCCCTTTTTTTTTTTTTTTTTAAAAAAATTTTTTAAAAAAAAAAAAAAATTTTTTTTTTTTTTTAAAAACTTTTAAAAATTTTTAAAAAAAATTTTTTAAAAATTTTTTTTTTTTTAGGGTTTTTTTTAAAAAAACCCAAAAAAATTTTTTTTTTTTTTAAAAATTTTTCCAAAAATTTTTCCCCCTTTTTTTTTTTTTTTAAAATTTTTTTTTAAAATTTTTTGGAAACCCCCCAAAAAAAACCCCTTTTTAAATTTTTCCCTTTTTTTTTTTCCAAATTTTTTTTCCCCTTTTTTAATTTAAAAAAAAAAATTTTTTAAATTTTTTTTAAATTTTAATTTTTAAAATTTTTAAAAAAACCCCAAATTTTTTTGGTTTTAAAAAAAAAAATTTTTTTTTAAAATTTTTTTAAAAAAATTTTTTTTGGGGGAAAATTTTAAAAATTTTTTAAATTAAAAAAAAAAAAAAATTAAGAAACCCGGGAAAATTTAAAAAAAAATTTTGGGGGCCCCAAAAAAAAAAAAATTTTTTAAAAAAAAAAAATTTTTTTTTTTTTTTTTTTAATTTAAAAAAAAAAAAAATTCCAAAAAAAAAAAAAAATTTAAAAATTTTTTTTTTTTAAATTTTTTTAAAAAAATTTTTTTTAAAATTTTTTTTTTTTTTTTTTAAAATTTTTTAAAAAAAAAAAAAAAAATTTTTAAAAAAATAAAAAATTTTTTAAAAAAAAAAAAAATTTTTTCGGCCCCTTTTTGGGGTTTTTTTCCCAAAATTTTGGGGGGTTTTAAAAAGGGAAAAAAAAAAAATTTTTTTTTTAAAAAAAAAAAATTTTTTTAAATTTAAAAAAAAGGGGGGTTTTTAAAAAAAAACAAAAAAAAGGGAATTAAATTTTTTGGGGTTTTTTTTTTTTTTGGGGTTTTTTTTTAAAAAACCCCCCTTTTAAAATTAAAAAGGGGAAATTTTTGGGGGAAACAAATTTTTTTCAAAATTTGGCCACTAGTGAACCAAAGTCCATTGGGCAATAAGCCCCTGTAAACGCCTAATATCCATATTCCCTTCCAAATTTTTCGTTCTGCTGCAGAACTTCTTGAATTTTCTCTTGAGAAATCTCGTAAAATATCTTTGACCTTAAAAAAGAAAAGTAAGGCGAATAAAATTGAATGCAACTGACAGAACGCACTACGCAGGCGCAGTATGAATGCAAGATGTCGCCGAAAACGTTTTCATGACATAAAACAACATTGGGGTTACACTTAAATTATTTTATTTTATTTATCAAAAAAAAAAAAAAGAGTAACAGTTTAAATGATTTATCTCACTATGTCTTATTTCATAAACATAATACAATGAATGTATTTTGTCTTAATATTGTATTTTGTTAACTATGTAACTTTCTTTTTTTTAAATTTTTATTATTATTATTTTGTATTTTTTATTTAAAAAAAAAAAAAAAAATGTTTATTAATAAAGTAAATAAATAAATAAATATATATTTTACGTAGCCCGTATATTTACGAATCCATATGCTCCACATAATATGGTATGATGACGATGACGATGATGTACAATAATGGTGGCAAATTTTACAAAACAATTACCTATTGTGAAATATAAATCAGGTAAATATAACGAATAATGAAACACATTTTACACAACAATACCACAAGATAATGTAGGTACTTGAATTTTTTATTGATATACTTGCTTATAGTGTCTTTGTCTATTTTCAAAATCATAATGCACACGGTCTTTATACCAATGGTGGATATTTTTGAAAGTAACATTAATTTGTTAAAAATAATTCAGTAGGTAATCTAACAAATTCAGGATATTGAAAGCAATTTTACAAATTAGTTTGTTGGCAGATGTTAAGGGTCTACAGCAGCTGATTTCACTAACAGTTCAAAGTCTCAGATTTGATTCTTACAATTAGTAATACGTTGCAAAAGTAAAGAAATAATTAGAATATCCATAAACTTGATATATTGGGTTATATATCATAAGAATTATATGCATGAAGATTTGATGAATTGCAAAATAGTAGTGTTTGCTAGTCAGCAAATTCAAATGGGGAAAAATAAATGAAGTAGGTATAACGTTTGCGTGTGAATCGATTATTATTATACGCGCTTTATGCAGCAGGTGTCATTAATATTTATCAACAAGATGACTATGGAGTGTTTTTATTGTTATGTTCACAAACATATTTACTGCTTTACCTTGATCAGAGAAAATTTGCACAGCTTCGCCAGTTGGCGTCACAAGATATACTTATGAACAAGTTAAACGAACTGTATAAACATAAAATAACATAAAGCGTAGCTATAAAATATGGCGATAAAAAATAGTCAATACTTAATCATATTCCATTCACGATTGTTAAACAAACTGTTTTCATTCTGGAAAAAACTATTGTTGCAGTATTACAATGGTACGTACGGTAGAAGCTAGTAAATACAAATATTTTAATTAAAAAACGAAAAACAATAAAAGTGACAAATGTACAAAATTTCAAAATAAACGTAAAACAGAAATGAGTAAAGGTATCTACATACTTTTAGTACAGTGGAAACTGACTTGGCCGTGTTTGATTCCACTTCTATAATAATTTCATTGCATTATTGAAAGTATGTATGTTAAAGGTGCCTTTTGTGATTAAACTTATTTGACAAGACACAAGACAAAGGACAAAAGCAGGGGAAAAAGGTTTTTTAATGTTTTTCCATGTGAATTGGAAAACAATGTGACCACACCCATAAATCACGAACTACTGTATATTATTTGACCAGCTAAATTGAACGCATTTTTTCGATCGTCATCTCCAATCCATCAATATATCAATAATACATTTGTGGCCTTCGGTCGATAAGCGAAATCGTAACGCAATTTAGTGTCGTACGTCGTGCGAGTAGGTTTAAGACAACCAATTTGCATTCAAAACACATCATAATGTTTTATTGATCAATAACGGCACTGTAAAAACTATCGACAAAATATTATTGGGTTACCAGAGGTCTAATTTAAATAATGATGAAGAAGGTACGTTGACGATTTACATGCTCAAATTAGTATTATTAGAATCCGTAACCACTTGATTGTTATATTTAAAGTAGGTAAGTTCTCAATGGATGACAGAGAGTGTTCACATGTGAAGCGTCGCGCCATTTTACTGTATATTGGCAGATATGGATATCAAATACTAGGTGAAATGGGGAATGTTGTAATACATCAAGTGGCCACTTAACCCAGCCAATGACAGGTCATAAGCCCTGTAAACGCCTAGATATTCATATTCCCTTCGCAACTTCTCGTCTCTGTTGAGATGTCAAATTGTAGGTAAAAGTTGTTTAGGCTTCATTGAAAACAATATTTATATAATGAAATATGTGCAAATTATATGATAATATTGCATTGATTTCTCCTTATATTAAAAGCAAGTAGAATCAAAAACCTTTAATCATTTAAGTGCTTAGTTAACTTTGTTTATAAAACATTTCCGTCTTAATTTGTCAAAATTATTACAAAATATACGAGTATTTTAATCACATCCTTCATTACTATTCAAATGAATGCATCGAAATTAGAGCAAACCATTTATTGTGCATTATTAGGTAGTTATAAAGCAAACAATTAATGTGTCCTGTACTTTGTATCAATTTTGTTAAGCATCAATAACGCCATCAATTATTTGCAGTAGCAAAATATAAAATGACGGGCACAGCAAGGATCTGTCCATGCATTTAGATCTATCATTATTTACTCCTAACAATGGCACACTACTTACATAATATTGAATTGAATATCAGGCTGTGGTGGGAGGCGGTGGCGGTGGCGGTGGCGGTATAAGGCGAGCAAGACGCGTGGCAGAAAGCTAATACGATAACACCATGGAATGAATACATAATTAGCGACTGCCAAAATGAGAAAATGTACTCGTGAATGTAAGCTATCATTTCATCAGAAAATTTGCCATATTAAAAGCACGTGGTACCTTTTTAACGGAAGTCTTTTTAACTGTTGTGAATTGAAATTAAAGATGCAATTTGACCGATAAATAGGCTTACAATAATCTATCGTCACCATAAATATTAGTGTTTAATAAATGCTGATACTTTTGATTTTTCGCAACTAATGGAAATTTTTTGAATTTTTTATTATTATATTTATTTAGTAAGTACTATATAATTTCACATAGACTAATATTGTTACATTACACCTAATTTATTTTTTTCCTAACTATTCTTATCTACACTAATATTTCTCACACATATATTTTTTACACTTAGCCCTAAATAACTTAAAATTTTGTTCATTTTTTATCTCATCTGGCATCTCCTCATACATTTTAATACCCTTATACATGAGACAATTCTGTGACATAGTTTTTCTTTTCTTTTCTAATCTTATATTTTTTTAACCTCTTGTTGCATATTTATGAAAAAAGTAATTATTTTTTATTTGTTTTGCAAATATCTTGGAATTATCCCTTTAACAATTTTGTTAATTTCATTAGCAACATTATATTTCATTATTTGGTCTACTGACATAATATTCAAGACTTTAAACATTTTTTTAATGTTTGTTCTTCTACTGCGATCTGAAAAATTGAGATCTAATCCATGATCAGACATTTCGATAATGTCAAGGACAAACCGGACTAATACGAACCTACAGATTGCAAATACGAACTATTGGTATAAAAACAGTCAGTCTGCTTAGCCCACTAATAAAGAAAAAAACGTAATAATGTATAATTAATAATGATAGTAAGGATCATTTCATAATATTTTGTAGCGTTTCTTTTCAAATTGTGAGGACTTGAACATGAAAAAAATCACAAAAATGAAATAAAAACAGTATTTTATGATACAGCAATAACTGTGCAAAGTCTGTGTGCGAAAAATGATCACTTCAATTTGAATTTTACGATTTTAAAACGTGTAAACAAAACAAGTTTGTTATATAATATTTAAACAATTCTTATCCAAGACGGTTCTTATGTAATCACAAAATATATTTGATGTTCAATGTCAAACGCCATGCGGAAGTGATTCGCAATATGCGAGTCAGAATATTGAAAAACATGTATTGCGAATAAAACAATATGGAACTTTTTAAATACAAAATTCAACGAGTCAACCAACGTTGAAATTTAAGCGGGGTTGGGGGCGGGTTACGATTAAAATTCGGTACAAAATAAAAAAGTAGAGTAGATTCATTGAATGAAATTGTATTTTTGAGTTGTCGAATTTTTTTTACTCCAGCCCTCTGCTACTTTCACCCTCAAATCCACCACTGTGGATTTTCGCAGTGTGACGTCACAAGTACGTGTCTTTTGGCCCTAAATCAAATCGCGTGTAGGTATTTTCCTCATTTTCTCATACATATAGGTACTAAGATAGTCACAGTCACCATACATTTATTAGGTTGGATAGCATAGCACGCGACATGTGACGACAGCAAACATGCCGATTCTAAATTAATAGATACGAATATTGAATCACTATGATTAGATTAAATTAATTTAGTGTTCAACTGTACTTACGTCTTAAAAAAATAATATTATTATTTCAATATCTTTAGCACTAATTTGAGATTACTTCTATGATTCACAAGACATAATATGATAAGTAATATTTGTATATTCTGTGTGCAGTGTTTATCTACTTTTTGTTTAGACAATGTTCGTAAAAAAATATTATGTTCTTTACAGAACGACACTAAAATCACATAAGTACTTAAGTATTATTATTATTGTTCTCTTTACCTCATTTTTAAACTTAAAATATCTTTATATAGTCCAGATTATAGGAACAGTAAAACATTATTTATTTATACACATACGACATCATTGGCATTTACATTTAAAACAAACATATATAAATACAATTTGAAACCCATATAATTCTATACTTAACTAAAAATAATATATATCACATAATAAATATGTAGTATGATAGGTACTTTAGAATATTGATTCGTTGATAAGTTGCATAATAATACCTCAACATGTGATCATAATATTTTATCTATTAGTAAACAGGCAACGATAAAGCAAAATTAAAATATTGGCTGCAAATAAAAGTATTTACTTACCATAATAAGTAATATCGTTTAAAAACATTTAGGTACAAATATAATATACAATCTATAAAACACATGGTGTAACTTGTCGACTAATTTTGATGACCTTTATTTGCATATTTTTTACAAGATTGTCTTATCGATATTAACCATATTCTAATCTATATATTACACATACTAAGTATACTACAATACTTATAATTATACTACAATAATATGTATACGTTTCAGGTAATATATTGAAGTAAAAATACCGTATATGGTCTATGATATTTTGTGTGAAATCAAATCTGGGACATATTACTCTTGTTCTCTAAAAATAGGTATACTATGTACTTTTCCTCTTCCGCATCCAATGGTGCATACGGCACTGCATCGGTACACATAGTGCAGTGAATATTGATCATAAATTGAGTTTCGAATGCTATGTAGAATAATCAATAAGAAATTAAAGTGTATCAAAATGCAAGATAAACACAATATCTTCGCTGCACGTCATGGAAAACAAAGAAAACAAAATAACGCCCCACATCTGTCAAAAAGTAAATATTTATCAAAAAAGCATATTTACAAAGATTGACCTAATAATGAAGACACGCTGTGTTGTGTTTGTCACGGTGACGAAATATACTGGAAAAATCTGTTAAGTGGTACAAAAAAAGGAGAAATTTTAATGAATCTTGAATCATTTTCACAAATATATCATATTCATAGGTATACTGCGAAGGTACTCGAGAATAATATATTGTATATCGTTAATTTGAAATACAAAACATAGTAAGTAGGCAGATAAATGTTTAGAAATCTATTATTTGATTAAAAGATTAATAAAGCAACGATGGAAAGTATTATTATCACGAGTACTGTACAATATTGAACTGACAAAAAATATTATTTAAGTACTTATGAATTTTTCTATCTATGGACTATGGACGTTTCTAGATCTAGTGAAATTGTTTACTTTTTGAACATCTGTGAGCTCTGCACTGTACGATAAATGTGCTGGTAGGGATAGTATCAAAAATATTAGGTTGTATCCACTCGTACGGCCATAAAAATCAAATATATTATAAACGGAATCCTAGGTGCTCAAGTAAATATTATAAGTCAGTAAACTTATCGTTAAGCCTAGTGCAATCTTGAAATGTTTCAAGTAAAAGAAGCTTCTGGAAAGCAATGAAACACAAAAGAAAAGAAATGGCTGCACATGCAATGGACTATCACAATATTTCCACATACATATTTATTTAATTATTAGCATCAAGTACGATAACACGATCCCGACGGTCAATGTCGCTATAGATAAGACAAGAAATTTATATTTTAGAAAAACACGCTTCATTATCGTTATTCATAATTATTGACGACGTGAAATAAAAAAAACATGGTCCGCGAAACGAGCAACATAAAAAATGAATTAAAAGGAAGAGTTCAAGTGCGCCTTTTTTACAGGGAATTTATTTATTTTTAATTTTGACAATCTCAACAGGCCCTAAACAGGAAACGGCTTGAAGAGCAGGAAAAGTAAAAAATGTGATCTCACTACAAATCGAACCGGGAAACTCCGTGTCGTGAATGTACCAAGGAGGAGAACGCGTTTTTACGATAAATATCAAGTACTAGTTTTTTCCGAGCCATGTTTTCAATTGGTATTAATCTATTTTATTGTCAGCTGACATCAGTGTACTAAGTTGTACCCTTGGAGGAATCACTATAATAATAATAATAATATTTGTAGATATGTCAGACGAAAAATACTTGAAATTGTACAATTAAACGCGTTATTATACAATTATACACATTATGGCTAACACGATAGGTTTACTCCATGAAAAAATATTTTTTTGGCAAATATCGTGGGCAAGAACGATGGCAATCATGATCTATTGTAATTTAGTAATTTGATCGCTAACTAGAGGCGTTTACCACTACTTTAAAAAGGGTAATTATTACTTATTGAGTATTAAAACATCTTGAACAAGAGGACATCGACCGAGGCTCCTGAACCTGTATTGGGTAACTATTCTCTTTGTTACTATTGCTTTTGTATACTTTGCCAATACTTAGAACTAAAAACTTTCAAAGTTATTTTAATTCGTCGAAATTTTGAAAAGGAGAAAGATGATCATATTTTCACCTGTCTTTTGTAGTAAAACTACATATCAACAAATGATTTGACAACAGTGAGTCGATCGTCTTCAATATTACGATCTAGAATACGAAAAACAAGAACTTTCCAAAGCTTAACCTACTGATTTTTGTGAAAAATTCAGGCAAAACTCCCCTTAAATCTACTGACATGATTGAACAACTGTATTGTGAATGAAATAATAGATTTTCTAGTGTTGCAGGGAACAAATGAGTTATCTTGACACGAGCATCAGCCATACTGTTCGTCTATAAACTAACAATAACTTAGGAGATAACAACTTAAAATACCTACCTGTTAGCAGAAAATTAATACCTAAGTAATGTTCCCCGGTGTATAAAATAGCAGAATAGGTCTCTTCGGGCATCGATCTTTACTAAAGGTGATACAATGTCACGAAGGGTGATCTCATCATAGCGAACAAAAAATATAGCAGTTTTATGGTAGCAAAAAATAGACCGAGAGCTTGTCCAATCAAAATACAATTTTAGCCACCGTAATATCAGTTTATTCGCGATGCTATCTATCGTTTTAACATGAAAAAATCTGCCTGCTTTTAACAGTACCTTATTATTTAGGTAGATCTTTAAGTACTTATATTCTAATGTATTTATGACTTTTATTTTATATCTCAAGGCATAGGTGATTCTGTAGGTTTCTTTGTTAAAATTATTCTCATAAATACGTAGGTTCACTATTTCATTTTGAAAAGCTTTTTACTAAATAAAACACGTTATTAGCCAAAAAACAGAAAAGAAAATTAATGACATATTAAAATTGTTCGCATTATGTATATACAATAATGTGTTTGTATTGATTGACTTATCCGTGACAATTGACAGTGAAAATGTTAATTAATTTCCGCTGTTAGTCATTTTAATTTACACAAATTAATACAGAGAAAACCTACCCAACAAAATGGAAAATGAATTATACATACTTTAGTATGTAGGACATATTTACTTACATAATAAAGATAAGCAAGGTAGGTATTATGCAAGAAATAAACCCTTATCCTAACCCATATAAATCTTAACCTGAACATATTGGAAAATACCCCAATAACAGCGTGCCCTAATCGCGTGATAATGTTGATTGCATTGAGGCAAGATTTATCGTACTAAGGCTTTAGATAAAACGGGTAGTATAAATACGGGTACTTGATGGTTTTTAAGGAAAACCAAGGAGGTGAGATATAATAATCATACAAACTACTTAACTAGAGGAAGTATTTAGTTATGTTTATAGCTACAAAATATGGTATGAACTTAATAAAAGCAACCTGGTTCTGAGTAAATAAACGGGGTTAAGGAACCCATTACAAAGGCAACTAGCAGCAACATAGTTGGCAAAGCAGGATGGAAATCTCTTCAACTGGAAATTTTCACAGTGTGAGACGGGCTAAATAATTCATTCAATTTAATAAAGGTTTTTTTCAATACGGGTAAAAAAATAGCAGCGAGGTCAGCTGAACATGGTTTACAAAAAAACCGGTTCATATACACCAATTTAGAACATTTGATCAGAGTACCTCTACAATATTGAATTACACTCTTTGTGTGTAGTTTTCAAAGTAAATTCGGGTAGGTATATTCACAAGCAGAAATAATACATGTATAATTCTTACTGCACATTTAAAAAAACAGAAGTTATTTCTAGCATAAACTTAGAGTGGCCTGTTATTTTCCAACGCGTAGATTATTATTAAAATGTGCTCTTATAAAAACCATATTATTAAAAACTTATTAGCATGTTTCTAGTAAGAACGAGCAAAGTGATTGAATTCGCGGTTTTTGTTATAATATGCAAGTCATTTAAGTGAAAATAAGACGAAAAATAAAGTTAAATATTATTTATTTACTTACTTTAGTTTTGAATAAAAATTCTGTGTCGGTTATATTATAAGTCAATTATTTTACGTCAGCGTTTTAGTGAGCCGGGGCCAGAAAATTTCCGGCAAAAGGCGAATTTCCGTACATTTTCTAGCGAATCTTATGATATTGTGGGGGTGATAAATGTAAAAATGCTGTACCTAAGTAAGTGTTATCAAAATGCGACATTTTCGGTTGATCTGTGTGCACGGTGTGACGATAGTTAGCGAAGCCCAAGTTCAGCGGGTGCGGCGTGGGAGGACACACCAATCTGTCAACTGGAACAGCGTAGCGCAGCATTGCCAATTTTCCTGGGCCCGCAACAACACAGAACATGGGTCTACGTCACCAGTGTTCAAGGTCTTCTGGCAATATCACCGGTGAAAGTTGGACAGATAAGTGGATGATTAGTGATTAACACGAGCTGATTAGCCGACTGCGCTGCGCTCTGTGCGCTTTGCGTCTACCCATTCTTCAAATGTGCAATATCTACATAATGTGTTTCACAATGGCCATACATTATAATATTATTCTGCAATAATGAATCTAACACGCCTGACCGGGCGAAACAATGCGAATAGAACTATTGTATACAATAGAGACTCGAAACATAGTTAATATTCAATAATATGAAGATGAAGATGAAGAAGTATTTGGAGAAGCGTATTTTTTAAACCTACCTAATTTTTCAGGGAAGACACATTAAGCCGGAATTATATTAGAGCCACGCCGCGTGTCGCAACGCGTGGGCTTGGAATCGATTTTATACATTTAGTATGAAAATGATTATGTTAGACATGTCCCGCGTGTCGCCGACTGATCGACCGATTGGCGTGGGATCGGTGGTGGGGGAAGCGTGGCTCTAATATTATAATTCCGTCTTTAGTTTCACGTAAAGAATGACCACATACTTATAGTATTTTTTTGTAAAATTTTCTAAAAAAAGTATGTACCTAACTACTCGTTTGAAAAAGGTAGGTACAAACATAACAAGTTTGTAAGTAGGTATAACAACTTTGAAATGAATATCACGTGGTAGAGTATGCTCTTAAGCCAACCATCTCATTCAGGTCATCTGTCCATCTCATTTTAGCCGTAATCTGCCTCGTCTATCCACCTTTAGTTTTTCACGAATGTCAAGTTTTGAAGTCTTTTATTAAATGCGTAGGAACAGTTATTTATTTGCTAGAAACTTGCAAGAATGGAAACATCACTCATCATTATTCCGTATGTCGTATTATCTCGCGCTGGCTGGGTAAACCGGCGAAACTTTCTTTAGATTAACATAGTCAACTATCATTACAATAAGTATAGTGTACACTGAAGACACAACCGCCAATTCAGCAATTTAACTTACTAACTCCGTGACTAATGTATTATTTACAATAAATTGTTTAAAACTAATAAAATTATTTTTATACTAAAAGATTGGTTGAAAGATAGAACTTCTTTATATTGATTTACCATAATTTATTATATATTGATTCACCATATGTATTTTTTTGATTCTCTATTCCTTTTTTTAATATTTTGTAAACTTTTTTAATATTTTCTGTAACTTTTGTTGTTGTATTTCTATGATAAATTTATATTTATGTGAATGGCACCCGATGACAAACGGCAAAATTGCGGTTTATCGGGACGGCATTATTTTTTTCTAATGTTATGTTTATTTTCTTAATAAAGACTTAAAAAAATAAAAAAAAGAACTAGGAACAAAATCACAGAAAGAAAATAACCAAAAGAGTTTTAAAAAATTGAATTTAAAAATGAGAGACGATCTTTGTTCAAAGAAGTGGCATTCTATACATGGAAAATACTATTAAATAAATATTAGTGCCTAGTGTCGAGTGACAGCAAGTGACCTACTACGTCATCACTTGGTATCTACGTCATCATTAGGCATCTAAGTCATTACTAGACACCTACGTCACACGTGTCAAAGTGTGAGTTTATTGGCCTAAAAGCGTTTTTTAGAAAATTTGTATGGAAACGCCCCTTCTAGTAAATTCTTTTTCGAAGGAGACGATTGAATCTGACGATCACTGCCAGTAAAGTTATAGTTATTTCATACTAGACTAGCTAATATGTCTGTGCTAGAAGTTGGACCCTAATGATGGAGTTGATAAATGGATCTGGTTTTGCTTGTTACGAACAAACCAAACATAAACGAATCGACAGCGAGCAAACTTTTTGTGCTGTTTTCTATTTAGGTATTACATTCGAACAAAGAAAGACCATTTTGGCGAGCCTATTAACATTTCCTGCGGTTTGATGGACCGTTATTGATCTAGTCAGCCTAGGAAAACTACAACACGTAACCAATTTAACAATGAGACGAGTCGAAAGGCGTTTATCTTTTTCAAAATGATAAAAAAGTGCGCAGTGGTTTTATGTACAATAATAAATTATTCATTCGGCGGACAGGCACCTAAAAAACAATACGCATCCAAACAGTCGGCCAAGTAGGTATCATAATAATATGCAATACATAAAGAAATGATGTCATGTTTGCTCCGTTGTTTATACAAGATATCTTTCGATACAGATTACCCAAGTATCGCAAAATACGCGCTTTATTTTAAAATACTGTCTGCTTGAAATTGGGTCAGCAGAAGTATTAAGCTTGTCAGAGGTTTTATAGAGATCAATATATCAAATGCTAAAGATTTGGAAACAAAAATAGGAGGTAGGTACGTAAAATGTAATTTTTTAAATAAAATAAAAAACATTTAAGTTCTTATGACATACTCAAATAAAATTAATTTATAGACTTCATGTCCATAAATAGATAAATAAATATTTAAGTTTTGAAGCTGCTTTCAAATAGAAAAAAATATATGTGTGAAAATTTTTGGAAAAAAATTAAGTGTAATGTAAAATAAATTACTGTATGTAAAAAAATATATATACTTGTGCTGGAGTGGTATTCGAACCTAGAGATTCTAATCCGAAGTCCTCGAATCTACCACTAGACCACAACCCAAATATGCCAATTTTCTAGTACCTAAATAAGTATGATTTTGGTAAAATGATAATCCTTTATATAATTTTCACGTAAAAATATTTTATGGTACCTGATCGTAATACTTCATATAACAAATGATCGAGATTCACTGCACTTGGTGTACCTACCAATGCAGTGCCTTATAAACCATTGGGTGCAGATAAGGGAGAGGTAGTAGTAGTAATTCTTAGTAAGTATGTATAGATTTCTGTGACCATACATTTTAGGTGGAATTAATCAATGCAACTCAATCAATGATCAATGCGATCAATCGATCAGTGCCTTGACAACTTATAAAATTCGAAAAAAATATGTAGTAAAAAGTTAGACTTTACGAATCAATGCAATGAGATAGAAGCGGATTTTATCATCTCCGCAGCATGGTTAAAAACTATAGTAGATTTTGTTGTGATTTTTAATTGTTTTTTTGTTACGAGTTTTAATCGCAAACACACGGTAGGCAGCGCGCCATTACGTCTCGCCAGTCGCCAGTAGCGAGGAGCCGATACGCAAATCAGAAAAATATAAAGCAATCATATTATAAACAACACTACACACTACATGGCTGTTTGTACGTCAAAGGTAGGTACCCACCTAGTATATAACTGCGCAATGGTTTGTTGGGTACATAATGTAAAATGTAAACAAAGAAACACGTGTAGCCAAAATCTTCGTGGCATTGCAAATTTTGGTAATGAATTATTTAGGCAATAATAGCCATTTATGTTAACGGAGCAGTACAAGAATATTAGTTTTATTCTAAAGGAGCAATATTAATGATTGGTGCGGAGTGGTTTTGATCGTAAACGTTGTTTGGTTAAAAATTTTTTCTTGGTACGATATCCGCAATACATAATTGAATTAACACTCCTTCCTCCTCGTTTCCCTTATCCGCACCTGGTGGTGCACAGGTGACTGCATTGGTACACCAAATTGGCGAATTAAAATAATTCACGTAATTTATAATTTAAAAAAAATTTTTAGATCACGAGAATCGACATTCAAGTATGTATTTGAAAAATCTCAGGAGAAATATAAGTATACTTAGATGTTTTAAAATTCTGCATAATTTTTACATAAATAGTGCGGGAAACGCAAATAAATTACGGAGGGTAGGGAGGAGGGTGAAAATGGGGGATACTTCACAAAGCGTGGTAGAGCTGTCAAAATTCCACAAAAGTTTTTACTCTCTGGATTATAGAGGTACAGCATAGAAATGGGCAAGGCTGTGATTGGTTGAATTTAAAAATCTTAACCTACTGTATAAATTTCGCTTTTAAATAGCTATTTAATTTATTTTATTAAACCCAAACTATCTGAACCTACTGTATAAATTTATTAACCTATTATAAAGGATATTGCTTTTAAATAGCTATTTGATTTAAATTAAACCCAACCTATCTTAACCTACTGTATTAATTTCATAACCTATTATACTATGGATTTACCATAGACTAGTCCTCATAAAAAATTACCACGCTTTGTGAAGTATCGCCAAAAAATGCTTTTCTCTCAACTTTTCATTATTCTAAAAAAATACAATCCTAATCCTATACTTAATTAGCAGTTTCATCAGTTGCTACAAAAATTAATACAACCGTGCATGATAAGTAAACCCAATGCCTTTAAAAAAATTAACAGCCTCAACTCAGCCTGATGCTTATAATATTGAATGTTTTTTTTTGTTTTTGGTCAGTTTCTTCTATACATACATATAAGCAAAAAAATATTATGTCTCAATAATAATTTCAGAAAAAGGCAGTAATAAAATACGTGATTATTCTGGTTATTTAATGAATAAACAAAATTATACTGAGCAGTACAATATTTAAAAACAATCACTGGAAAGCGAAGCCTGGGTTCCTGGGAGTAGTCCTAACCTACTGCTTTATTTACTTTAAATATATTTTCAGAATTATTATAAATGCGGTTAAAGAGAACAAATAAAAATAATAAAAATTGGCAAATAAGATGTACACAATGAAAACAAAATAGAAAATAAAAGTACCTACACACCAGGTACACGAAGAGAATCATACTGATTATAAGGCCTTGCGATGGTTTAGGCACCCATACATATTGTAAAATAAAATAAATTATCAGTAAGTCACTTTCATAAAAAAATAAAACATAAAAATACACCATAAAACTAATAAAAATATAAGGTTAGGTCACTGACCTTTCTGAGTCTCCCTTTGAAGACCATGCAAAAGCTCCATGGCCTATGAGATCCTTACTGCTATATTCATAATCACCCACAATCTCCATTTTTAGGAGAATAAAAAAACTTAAAAATAAAATAATACAAGAGATCTATTCTTTGTGGTTATTGATGCTGAGGATCAATACCATATTTAGAACGATGGATTAGAGTATATTTAAACGCTACATTATGTTCACTGTTTAAACACTAACACATTTTTCATTAGCACATTGCATTTCAATTAACGACACTTGTTAAATTTATGTAGATAACCATTGTCACGAAAATTTGCTTGTAAAGTAAACCCGATAACACTCATCACAAAATTTTGTTACAGTCAATGTGAATGTTGCCAGTTAAAATAAAAACATTTATTTGACATTTGTCTTTGGAGTAGGTACCACGAGAAAAATAATTTTATTAAAATATTTTTCCGATGGCAGTGTTTTTTTTAATGACTTTTGTATTGGGAATGCAAGGGTATTTTAGTTATTAGGATTATAAACAATTTTTTCTTTCTTGGTAATATTTACGAACCAACATATCATTATGATTTTCGAAAAAATTTCGTGGCGCCATCTGCGTGGGATTGTTAAAAGGAAATCGTACACAGACTGATATTTTGCTGCCGACTTCAAAATAAGGTGTGATCAACAGGAGTTATAATAATATAATGAAATTTATTGTTCTGTAATACATTAAATTTATTTTCATCTATAAATTATATTATATTCTCTGAAGAAAATTTTAAATGTTCTTTCGCTTGCTCACAGTTTTTTCTTTTTTTTATTTTTTATAGTGATTTTTGAAGTTTTGTTGGTTGGGAAAATTGGGGTTTAGAAAATTTTTTCCCCCCCC
>JAGVSP010000850.1:0-95154 GCA_022494985.1 Micrasema minimum
AACAGAATCAACTAAAAGGAATGTTTTCGTATTTAATAAATAAGATCGTTGAAACGAAATAGCAATATAGAAATTTGATTTGACAAATTTAAAAACAATTTAATCTTAATCGACAAAAGTATTTCTACCGACAAATAGTTTGTATTTATAAAGTCACTTTCTTATGTCAATATGTAGACAAACATTATTTGTGTTTTACACTTCCAAAAATAAAATTAATAAATAGTCTAAAGTTATGAGGAGATATTTGAGATTGATGGGTCATCTTTGTTCTTAATTCTCTAGTTAATAGTCTAATGACTTTTTTAATTTTTTTCCTTCTCCGACCACTATGGTGCATGGTGCATACGTTGGTATACCAAGTGCAGTAGTATATCTGGATTATTTTATTAAATTAGGGTAAAAATGGTTTTTACTTCTGTTGTTACACTGCATACTTTGACTACTACTACTACTCTTCCTTATCCTTAAAAAAATTCATATTGACCCCAACCGGGAATCGAATCCGCGACCTCATGCATGATAGCACAACTCGTAACATAATTTTTCTAAAAACAAAATTTCTTTCGACTCCGAGATACTTTTGTTTTCCTATTTCATCGGCTTTTTTATCAACTCTCACGCGGAATCCCTTGACGATTGGTTGAATTTATGGAAAGCTGAAGTTGGTTATCGACAGAAAAAAGTGGTAGAACAGTACGGCTAAACCTGAACTGCCAGGACCAAAAGCAAGTTGTCTTGGTAAAAAACCAGTTACTCGGTAGTCAAGTTAACCACAACTGTGATAGTGTTGCCGAACTCCATTACGTTAACGTTTAAAATCGGTAGATGTTGAATAAAATCGGTATATTTGTGGGGGAAACGGTAGATATGATGGGAAAATCGGTAGACTTTATAGGGAAAAGACGTATATATACGAGGGGAAAATTTAAATGTTATTCAATATCTAGAACAATCGAAAACCAAAGGAACAATGAAATTAATTATCATCTAAAAAAAACCTCTATAACAAAAAAAAATACATTGCAAAGGGAAAAAGAAAAGTTTATTTTCGTACTAAAAATTACATTAAAAAAATACTCATTTCCCAATGGTACACATGGTACCGCATTCGTAACACCAAGGGCAGTGTATTTTTAAAAAAAGTGTAAGAATAACTAAAAAAATTAAGAATATGGTTATTCAAAAAACTTTATTATTATTTATTATTCGTATTATTTGTGTTTTTGTATTTTTATTTCAAGATAAACCATTTTTAATAATACTTGGAACAAAACGACTTAAGAGAGCACTATGCCATGTGACCTGCGACCGCTTCTCCATACAATCGTATTCCTCGATTTTCTCCCTGGAATTTAGCACTAGAGCAATGATTTTTTCACAAGTTTTAGATATCGACAAGAAGCATGTTTGCTTCGTCTTATTTTTTAAATGTGTTATTTATTAAATGAGATACATAAATAAGAGAATAAGAGAAAAAATCCTTGCTATTGTGCTTAATTCCAGGGAGAAAAAATCGTTGAATACGATTGTATGGAGAAGCGGCCGCAGGTCACGTGGCATAGTGCCCTCTTTATAATTGTCCCGATAAACTGCAGCTCTAAAAATAAACAGTAAAACTAACAAAAACACCAATTGGTTCACTGTAAAATCGGTAGATATCATCTAAAATCGTTAGATCTACAGAGTAATCGCTAAGGTTAGCATCTCTGACAGGAAAAGAAGAGAGAAGTCTTCTTATAGTAAAGTTCCACTTATAGTAAGTCGCCTTTAACGGACATTGATTACATCACAATTTAGAATCCTTCTGTAAGGACATGACTTGGGTCCTGTTCTCGAGTCAAACGACTTGTCGATAGAAACATAGTCTGAGAATAAAATAACTGCCAGAAACAAATTCAGTATTTCAGTAATCCTACAACCGCTAGGGATCAAAATAAACAATTAATAGAGGCAGAAAAAACAGGTTTTCATTTCTAATTATTTCACTACAATTTGGTTGAAATAAATTACAATTGACATCTCAATAAAACGAGAAGTTTGGAAGGGAATATAGATATCAAGGCGTTAACAGGGTTTATGACCTGTCATTGGCTGGGTAAAATGACCACTTGATGTATTACAACATTCCTCATTTCGCCTAGTGTTTGATATATTGATTTGCCAATTATGAGAACTTGTAGAAAATATTTATTCACATATGATTTTCATATTAATATTTCATGTGTAATACTTTGGACTGATTGAAGCGTAAGACTGATCATTCTACCTTCATGTGATAAAATGATCAAGATACACTGCACTTGGTGTACCAATGTAGTTTCCTATGCACCATTTGGGTGCGGATAAGGGAAATTAGTGACGGTAGTAATAGAACGGGAGTTCAGTGTAAAAAAAATAAAAAAGGGAGAAGATGTACATTTGGGGCATTAGAAACAATGATATTAATTTTCATAGATAAGCTATTTTTTCCGTTCCTTGTCATGTCCAGATTTAGACAGTAAAATTGTCTCAATTTCAACTTGTTAGAGGGAAACAGAATGATTAAAAGGTATTAATTAGAAAATATTAGAAATTTAAAAAAAATAAAAGCTAGGGTTAGAGAATAGGTGCAGCGGGTACCCACAAATGTCCTGGAATGCCAGAATCAGGATTCTTTTCTGAGGACTGTTTTTAATGATGGCTGATTGTAGAATACTGACTTCAGATGATAGCGATGACTTTTACAAAGGCAATGACTCGATAAATATAGAAGAATCATCAACCGAGTAAAGAATACGATTTTTGGACAAAATTCTCTGTGAATGCTGAATAATCAAACACAAAATCACAATTGGTGCTATCCGTTTTTAAAATCGGACAATAAATAAGCGAGATACGGTTTTATAAAGTTTGGGGTTTTTAAAAATTTGATACACAAAACCAAATTTAATTTACAAAAAAATGAGATATTAATTTGTATTTTTTTCTGCTTACTCAGAAATAATAAAAAAAGTCTTATTAATATTGAAAGCATTAAATTTGTGGTCCAACATTTTAATAATACGTCAATAAAAATTTGAATAAAAACCACTCACCGAGTTTTCTATGTCTACCGGTTTCGAGAAGTAGCCTGTCTATTCGTCAGGACAAATACAAAAACCAACATGCAGATTAGACACATGCATGTCGATTTATTGTTTATATGATGTGAAGGTGTGTAGTGGTATTAGCATGTTGGTTTAGTTGTTTTTGTCTTGTCGAAGAGACGGGTTACGTCTCGAAACCGGTAGACATAGAAAAGTCGGTGAGTGATTTTAATTTTTTTTTATTTTTTTTTTGTTTCATTAACATAATACAAAAAAAAATCAGTTAGTGCAGATTAGTATTCATGGCGCGACATAACAGTTTATGAACATTTGTACATAAGTGTACATTTGTACACAAGTGTACATTTGTACACAAGTGTACATTTGTACACAAGTGTACATTTGTACACAAGTGTACATTTGTACACAAGTGTACATTTGTACACAAGTGTACATTTGTACAAAAGTGTACATTAGTACACAAGTGTACATTTGTACACAAGTGTACATTTGTACACAAGTGTACATTTGTACACAAGTGTACATTTGTACACAAGTGTACATTTGTACACAAGTGTACATTTGTACACAAGTGTGTACATTTGTACACAAGTGTACATTTGTACACAAGTGTACATTTGTACACAAGTGTACATTTGTACACAAGTGTACATTTTGTACACAAGTGTACATTTGTACACAAGTGTACATTTGTACAAAAGTGTACATTAGTACACAAGTGTACATTTGTACACAAGTGTACATTTGTACAACAAGTGTACATTTGTACACAAGTGTACATTTGTACACAAGTGTACATTTGTACACAAGTGTACATTTGTACACAAGTGTACATTTGTACATTTGTACAAAAGTGTACATTTGTACACAAGTGTACATTTGTACAACAAGTGTACATTTGTACAAAAGTGTACATTTGTACACAAGTGTACATTTGTACACAAGTGTACATTTGTACACAAGTGTGTACAGTGTACAAGTGTACATTTGTACACAAGTGTACATTTGTACACAAGTGTACATTTTGTACACAAGTGTACATTGTACACAAAGTGACATTGTACACAAGTGTACACATAGTGTACACAAGTGTACATTTACAAAAGTGTACATTTGTACACAAGTGTACATTTGTACACAGTGTGTACATTTGTACACACAAGTGTACATTTGTACACAAGTGTACATTTTGTACAAAAGTGTACATTTGTACACAAGTGTACATTTGTACACAAGTGTACATTTGTACACAAGTGTACATTTGAACAAAAGTGTACATTCGAGAATAAACTGAAGAATTTGGAAACATTTAGGCGTGTCAAATGGCACATCAAAATCCAATAACTTCCCTAATGTGAAACACCTTCCATTTTCCGTGTAAATCTGTTCGCATTTACTGCTCTGTGTGTCAACACTTCGTAATAAAACTGGATACAGGTACCTATTGACTTTGATGCACATATTTTGATTTTTTATAGGTACACAAGTGCGGTACACAATTTTTTTTATAAACCAACTCGATAATCATGATTTCATTCATTCACGCTTCAGCGTCTCTTTCTATGCCATACGATTAAAAATATTGCAGGAAAGAGATGAATGATTTCTCCGAAAACCGTGGTTCAAATTTACCTGTCACATATATTGAAAATTTATTTTACGGATATGCATACAAATTTATATGGAAGTTAATGCCGTCAAATTGTACGATTGTTTTTTTTTAATAGTGAGGAATGCATTAAAAATAACAAAGTATTAAAAAACGTAATATGCTCAAATAAAAAATTTAATAAATTCCTTTGTCCTTATGATTCATTTTCCGAAATAGTGTAAACAAATAATACCTACTGGATCCAATATTCATGAAAGAAGCCATTATAAACTTATGTACATTGATTAGGTACACACATACGCATATTTTCGATATTAAATAATAATTAAAAATATAGAAGTGTAATATAAATCGTGATAAACTATAAATATGATGTATTATTTTTGAAAAAACTAAATATTTATGTAGACTTAAAACCGAACTAGGTATGTTTATTATAATTATTATAAGCATGATTCAATCGCCAAGCGATTTCTGGTACATGTGTGTTGATAAAATTCTAAATAAATAAAGTTTAATGTACTGAAGCGATTGCAGTACGATTGGTGCGTAGGTATGTGTGTCCGCCATAGTAATCGTGGACTAGAGGAGTAAAGCAAGGCAGTAGAGGAGGACGGAGAATTCATTCATAAGCTATTAACGCTCACACGATAGGGTTGTCACTAGATGGATATTCAAATATATTCAAAATTAATAAATATATTTGATATAATTCTATTGCTATTGAGCTTTTATAGTGCATTTTGATTGCAATCTCTCACGGTTCTTGTTTTTGTGATATTAATAATATTGTTTTAATCAAGTGATTGAAAATTTTCTATATCCCTAAATTGTAAAAAAAATACAGTAGTAACAAACAGTGTATAAAATACTTAAAACGATCTTACGCTACTAGAATAAACGCACGCGGTGGGGCCAAATTTATTAAGCACAAAAAAAATTCATCAAAACATGGATCTTTTCATATTTTAAAAAAGTTATTTGAAATGCGAACGTTGCGTGATTATTATACTATGCATTACAAATTGAACATTTTAAAAATTTGTACTTTTTAAAGGAAAGTATGTCAGCAACAATAACGAAGCATGCGAATATGAAAGCTGCAGCGTTATGCTGTATTGTTCATTTTCCCTATATATTGTTGTTGCACTTGCATTCTTACAATGCGACTTATCATGAAAGCAGTTATGCAATTTTTATTATTTTTTTATCGGCGTAACGCACAGCCCTGGATTACATGCCACGGTGTAGTGATCCTCGGAATGAAGAATAATGGCTCGCATTATGCTGTTGGTAGGCGAAAGACCGCGTCAGTTATCTCCTCGTCACTTCTGTGCTCCGGGTATCAGAACCCAACCAAACTATCGATCACAGGCAAATAAAACTACAAAACAAAATTAAAATGTAATAAATTCGATCACGTCATCACCGCGATAGTAGGTAGGTCCAGCGGTATAGTGATTTTGTTATCTCGCTTACTCCTTGTGCACATGTGCTCCTGTTACGTGTTAGAGCGAAAATCGGCTAAGTCCACCCAATTGAAAACGCTAGTACAGTGCGATGCATTATTTTCTCTTCAGTAGCCTTGCGCTCCTATTAGATATTAAAGAATAATATCGATTGAATCCATTCGATCGATGGTAACAGGAGGTACAGAGTCCATCTCTCTTATTGGTATTAGTAGTATCTTTACTACTTCTGCTATCCTGGTAGCTGGACCCCCTCAGTTTGTTGGCGCGTAGAAAGAAAAAAAACAATACTTGTTCGTTGTATAAAAAAAAAACAGTATGCAACGCCAAGGAGGTTGTGGAGTAGGCTGTGCAATTTTTGTATAGGTAGTTAGTAGTTTTAGCAAAGTCATTTTTTTTCTTTCATTATTTGAAGACACGAAAATAAACCAAGATCGCTTTCGTTAAAAAAAAATAAAAAAAAGGAGGGCTGAGGAGGTAGCGATTTCACATTTCATCGAAACCCTGAATTTTTAAAGGTTATACAAGTACCTACTTATTGTAATACATAAATAAAATTATGTAGTTACTTCGGTTACCTAACCTAGGTTTGGTTGTGGTCAGCTTCGGCCTAAAACGTCATTCAGTAAAACTAGAAAAATGGGCAAAATCTGATATTGATTTGACTGAAAAGTTTACTACTACTACTACTACTTTCCCGCACCCAATGGTGCAAATGGCACTGAATTGGTACTCTTAGTGAAAAGTACAGTGAATGTGGATGTTTGTTACATGAAGGTAAAATGATCAGTCTTACGCTTCGGCGTAAGTTCAAAGTATCACATATAACTGAAAATCTTGCTTCTGTGCAATGTTGAGCATTTTAAAAATGAAAATAACGTTTCTAAAATCGCGGAAATCGTGCAACATAGTGGTACAAATGTATTGTGTTGAATATGAGGGTAAGTGATTGAGTTGCAGTGATCGGATTCCGGTAGCGAAGACTAAAGTCGGCCTCGGTCAAGTGAAAACACCATGATGTGACCATGTCCATTCCAGGAGAAGCCATAACCAGGTCTAACCGCCAGCCTGGCCCGGATCGCGCTGACTATGGGACTCGGGGAACATTTCTGAGATAGATTGAAAGATGCAGTCAATTTGAAAATAGCCAATATTAAAATATACCTCCCTAAAAAGAGAATAGGTTTACGCAACATGGTATCTATATGAGTTGAATAAGTTTCCAAGTTCTTGGAGGCAAAACTTTGACAGACATTTGTTTTATGACTTTTGAAATTAAAAAAAACATGAAGTGTATTGTTTTTATTCTGTAATTAATTATGTTTAAATTCATTATGCAAATTTAATAAATCATCAGTTAAAAAATATTCTTTTATTTATTGATAACAGATATTATTGATATCTCAACAGAAACAGAGAAACTCTGGAAACGAATGTGGGTTATCTAGGCGTTTACAGGGCTTATGACCTGTCATTGGCTGGGTTATAATAATATCTGATATCAGCCCAGCATGGGTATAATCCAGTAATTTGTCAACAAGTATTTGTATTCGTTCAAAATGTTGTTCAAAATTATTTTTTTTGTTTACATTTTTAAGCAACAGCATAATATGTGATATACCTAAGTATTTTTAAATGTTCAGAGACAAAAAATTTTAGAAAATTATAGCTATGTATTACCTACGCTTAAAAAACATAGCTACCAAACGGAGTTTTTCTTTTATAGAATTTACATCCACCGGCCATTTTTATTTTCAATATTTTTTAAGTATAAGAATACGATGACAGAGTTCATGAATAATCCCCGCAGCTACTGTTGGTAAGAAGAATATGCTGTCTACCCAGAATCGAACCACAATGCCAGCGGTTAGCGGTGAACGACCAAGAAAATCATAAAAAGTAACAACGGAAATTTTACATCCATTTTTTTTTTTAAATACAGTTATTTAAAAAGTTTTAAGAAGACTGCAACATCCCTAAAGATCAGGATAACTACGTTTTTTGTTAAAATTTGCTAAAAAATAATTTTTTTACAGTATTAGGGTATTTTGTAGGTCAAAATCTTCCTTTTTACTGCAAGGAAGCTTGATATTTTTCCTCACAGCAAGTTAATTTAAGTGTGACATTATTTAATTTATTGTGTATTGTTTATTACTAAGGTGAACAGTCTTACGCTTCAGTATTTGGTAATATTTTCGTTATTTGTGCCACAGTTTTGAAAATATGAAAATGACTTACCGAACAATATCAAGAATTTAATTTGAAAAACGTGCGGATAGTTCGAGAAATCGATATATTTACTGCTAAGTCAGGGATCACCAATGTAAATATCTATCTACGTGTAGATACAGTCCGGTACAGATGTTTATCAAGCGTCATAACTGCGATATATATATAAGTTGGTAATTTCAGTGCTGGGCAGGGATCACTAAATCTACGTGTCGACACAGGTCGGTATGAGATAGATACAAGCGTTTATTGACCCTGTATGGACAACCATAGGAAAATGTATGTAGATATATCGCAGTCGTGACGCTGTATGACGGTAATCGGTAAAATCGTAGTGATCACAGTGCAGAGTATAAGTATGTATAGTCAAATTTCAATAAAATTAAAGTAATTTCCTTGAAACGGTAGGCATATAGAATAGAATGCCAAGCAACTATATTCTAGCGTACTCATACGGCCGTCGCTTCCTCACATACAACAGTGGAGTATAAGAAAGTGGTCATGTGAAAAGTCGGAATAATCGGCGTATGTGCATGAGAAGATGTATGAATGTAGAGGAAGCAAAGGAAGTCAGGACAGAGTGGTATGGCGTTCTATCCTCTCTGCCTACCCCTACGGGGAAATGGCGTGATGGTTAGTTAGTTAGTTAGTTAGTTACAACAGTGGAATTTTATAATGATAATAGAATTATTGAATTATCATGAATATTCGCGAATATTCGTCCGCCTCGTAGCTTACTGGTAACGCATTTGGCTACCGTGTATTTATTTTCATTTATAGATTTATCAACGAAAAATATTACAAAATAGTAAATAAATTTGTCCTCACTGGGGTGACCCATAAGGTCGCGGGTTCGATTTCTGTAGGGGGTCAACATGAAATATTTATTTACATTTGATTTTCGTATTAATATTTCATGTGTGGTACCTTGGACTTGTAGTGAAGCGTACGACTGATCATCTTACTTTCATGTAATAAATTGATCAAGATACACTGCACTTGGTGTACCGATGCAGTGCCCTATGCACCGTTGTAAAGAAAGTGTGTAAGTTGTACCGAAAGTTCTAGTAGTACCTAGTAGTATATTCGCTATGACGTAACGTAACGTTGCATCTGCGTCCAAAATTTCGTCCCAAAATGATCCCCGAAGCGGCCGATTCGCAATTTAAATTGAATAATTTGTGACATCCTTGTTAGGGCTGCCATCAGCCATCAGCCATCGGCAGGGAGAGCTGATAGACCTTATGATAACTTGTAACTTCGTAGACTTTACCAGTGGCGTATCGAGGGGTGGGCGAGCCTTGGACGCATGCGGAAAGGGACAACAGGGTTATTAAGGAAGTATAAATAAACCCAAAAAAGGTTGACGCTTAAATTAATCAAAAGCCTGATATATTTTTAAATATCTGTTATTTCGGTTATGTATATTCATTTACCTTCCTTTACCATTTAATCTGTTTGCTAAGGCCATAGTACTCTGCCGTCCGTTTTGTTCATTTACGTTTCGTAACTAATAACGGTTTTCAGAGAAATCGTTTATCTCTTTTCTGTCATATTAATTAGTATTGAATAGAAGGAGTAAGCTATATTATGAGTGTCTAGTCCTAGTGTCTAGTGGGTAGATTACGCAAATATTACGCACTTGGATATTATGCTGAATGCTGTAAAAACAGTGGTAAATTGATAAAATAGGCGAGAAGTTTAGAGGGAAATATGGATATCTGTGCGTTTACAGGGCTTATGACCAGACATTATAGCTGTGCAAGCTCGACCCCGGAAAGTCCAGCTTTTGTCTAGGTACAAGTTTTTGAAAAAAAAATTTTGAAAACAGTCAGATACAAAATTTTTTGAAAAAAATTTGTATCTGAATGTAACCAGGGCCAATATACTAAATGAAATTCATAAGCCTCCACACCATTTGAAGCATTTCTGTTTCACTGAAATCGGGTTTTCTTTGTGAACTTAGAAAAATTGTAGAAACGGAAAATAAATTATTAGTAAACGAATTCAGTACAAAATCGTATGCGCAGTAGTTCTAAAAAATTACCAGAATCGAGGCGCTGCGGTGCGATTCTCTAAAGGTTCAGACTCTTCTGCGCATACGAATTCAGTACAAAATCGTATGCGCAGTAGTTCCACAAAGTTAACAGAATCGAGGACCTGGCCTGTTAAGGTGGTTAAATAATTGTTAAAAATACTATTTTTAGTGTCAATTTTTTTGGCCCCAGGTGCTAAAATACCTGGTTCCAACTCTGGACATTCGGGCCTTATTAGCTATGAGTATATTAGCCAACTTTTGAAATTCGGAAAGTCTGAAAGGGCACTCTGTCCCACAACCCAATTATCGGACGCTGCCGCGCCGCCGCCGGTGAAGATTTTACAGAAGTTAATCAGTTTTCGATGCGAACAAGCGAACGTCATCGAGTTACTCTTTCGAAAGTAAAATGGCGAAGTGAGGACCTTTGTTCGTGAAATTCGTCAGAAAAACACTTGCGGTAGAGGTAAAATCTAATAAGTATGGAAAAAATAAAAAGTATTTATAAATCACTTACATAGTATTGCCTACATAAATATGTTGTAGGAGTATGCCAGTTCTAAAAACCTTTTGCAGGTCCGATTACAGAGGTAGATAGAAAAAATATATTAAAAATTTGGTATAAATGAATAAATAAATCAAATCAAATGAATTATGAACTTAATAAAGAACGAACCCAACGCAGAAAAGCTAGTGTCTAGACCACTGGACAACGGGGTGATTTATTACTTGAGTTAGTAGATATTTGGTTGGTTATTCTGTACATATTAGGTGGTTTTCATTTTAAAATTTAATGTGTGGTACCTTGGACTGGCACTGAAGCGTAAGACTGTGATCATCTTGCATTCATGTAAAATAAAATGAATCACTGCCCCATACACCATTGGGTGCGGATAGGGGAAAGAAGTAGTATTAACAGTATTTTGTAGATTTTCTACTATAATAATGGAAATTTAGTCTCAAAATACAATAATACATAATGCCTACATTAATAACGAATGTATCAAAAATTCGTCACAACGATTTGCGGTCGTTTTTACTGTCATAAACTTAATGAATAATGGCTTCTAACCACATTACTAAAAATAAACTGATATTAGCTATAAGAATATATATATTCCCAGAATCGCATTTATTGTAATGATTACATTTCTGGTTTAAAGTCATGTCAGCCACACAAGTTGTCTTGTCTTTCTAAAAATGTCAGTCTTTCTTTTAATAAACGCATTCAGAATTTCAAACTCTTCCTGTAATAAATCTATTAGATTGACTTACTTAATGTAGTAAACGGGAACTGTTTTAAAGCACGTGTCTTTCGTGTATAGATATTTAATCGTAGTTAATTAAAAATTAATTACCAATATAATATGTATCTATTTTATTTCTGATGATATTTTTTGGTGGGTAATACAAATTATATTATCATTCAATGATATTAGAAAGGTTACTATCAGAATATAAAACCATCCACCAAAAATGCTGAAGGAATATTTCAGCATCTGTGAATGTTCTGTTCATGGATGGAAAATAAATAAATAAATAAAACTTTTAACAGTCTCCTGATAGACTAGCCACTAGCACTATATTCGTTAAAAATTCAGTCGATAGTAAAAGAGTAACTTTTTGTTACTAAAGCTTTTAGTTAGCAAATAATTCACGGCATAATAATAGCAAATACTCGTATCTCCATATCACAATTACTTTTATTTATTTTTCGAGGGTATTAAGGAATCTGGTGTTTGTTGAGAGTAGGAGTTGGTGGTGTGCTAAGCTTTTATTTAGCTACTACATAGCCATCGTCAATCGTGAAGCAAGCAAGTAACGTTACGACGAGAGTTCTATCGTGTGTCATTAGCGGTACAAAGTGGGCCATTTTAGGAACACGGCGTCCATTAAAGGCCGCGGCTGTTCACGATAGGTTTAACTCAGTTTAGTCAGGTAAATGCTAGGGAACTTTGGAACTTAGAGTCTAAACTGTCTAACTAAATACTGTATACTTGGTTAATTGTCACTTAACATTTATATAAATTATTTGGCAAAGCTTTTCCAAAACAATTCTATAATATTTCCACCAAACAGCTTTATCACTGCAATAATATCGCAAATCTAGAATAACAAATTGGTTTTTAATGCGCTTACGAGCTACGAGTCGAGATAGGCCACACAAACCTCTCTTGTAACCAACCGCAAAGTGATAAAGACAGCAAAATAGTTATTATATAATAACAAAAAACAAGATGTCGGATCTTAGCTTTGTTATTGTAAAACATCACACGCCGCAATACAAAAAAAGATGACCGCATCCTGTAAACTCTCAAATGACAAATTTTCATTGATATTTTATATATTGTCATCGGTATTCGACGAACATTTCTATATAAGAGATAATAAATAGATTGATGGGATAATAGGGTGATTTTAGATCAGTAATGACTTACATAGTGATTCGCTGTCGGAGAGGTCCGATAGAGATGGGACTTTCTGCATCGCACGAGGTGCAGAATCGTCATTTTCTTCAGGTTCCAGCTTGATTCTCAAACCTCCTCCACTCCACTGAAAAAACAATGAAAATAGTTTTTAAATTATTTTGCTATTATGTTTCTAAAATACATTGTATCCAATGTTAGGACAGTAAAATAAGAACTTTATTTACTTTAATACCAAAATTAACGTTGCAAGTTGAACATTCAAATCAATAAATTGATTTAAAAAACACAAACATTGATTTAACCCCTTTTTTATAGAAGCAGTTAATCTTACTATACACCGTGTAACAAAACTCGAAGTACAAGCGGGAAACCAGTGAATATTTGGAGTCGATTTTGTGGAATTTAACAATTTTATCTGACCCATAATTTTCGAGAAAATTGAGTAAGATGTTCATTTTTTTTTCCAATAATTTTTGCATATAATTGTTTTTCAAATATTATTTATTTAGTCAAATTAATACTATCCATAAAGAAAACAATATAAAAAAACGGCATTTTAATAAGAATTTGTGCAATTTTACTTTATCTGCGATACTTATGAAAGCATTTAAAAAACAATATTTTTTTTCTAGCTTAGATTCAAAATTTATATTACACATTCGACTCCAAGTATGATAGAGATTCATCAGTTTTCGGGTTGTACTGCGAGTTTTGTTACTCCATGTATAAACTTATTACCATTAATCAATAAAAATTGTTTTGTCTGAAGACATACATTTAATATAATTTAACAAAAAATATTCATTGTCATAATTTAACATTGTTCAGGTAGGTACTATTTTAAAATAGTTATTCACGTTTGATTAATTAATATAATGTGTCTCGAAACCAATTTATCATAAAAATATTCCACAAAAAATCACTTTCCAAATGAAAGTTCGCCGATAAAACCAGGGTCCGCAATTAGGTTAAATATTCCGAAGGTAAATTCACATTGTTGGAATGAATTTTGATTTTATCCACGAAAACCAATCAAATGATTGGGTCCCAACAAAAGTGTATAAAGGGGAAGACTACAATGCAACTAATAATGGGCGGATTAAATAAAAAATCCATCGGCTTTTATTACTTTTCACCCTTTGAATTGGAGTTAGGAGATTGATGATAACTCTGTTTGAGCTGTCAACACTTGACACAATGCTACAAGTAAGCGTGCTGGTTATCCCTATAAACTGGCGTGTAATGACAATATTGTCCAATTGAACGACGCATAACTCATTTTGTATTTATAATGCGAATTGATTAAACTTTTATGTTAAATGAAAAACTGTAATCAATTTGTTATAATGTTTAGCTAAAAAATCAGAAAGATTAAAAATTGTTTTTTTAACACTTAAGCGGGACAGAAAACTGTACAGTTTCTTGTGCAGTAAGTAAACTGTCCCGTAAAAAGCGAAAACGGTGTGGAATATTGAATGGTCTGCGCGACGTTTGGGTGACCCTGACAACTAATGTTTTTTTATGTAAATATTGATGTATTGAATGCTTTGAAAAACATATAAAACATATAACATATTAACATTATTTGCTATATTAACAATTTCCTTTGTGCAAACATCCGATAATAACTTATGATCGCGCTTAAAAAATACACATATTTAGCGTGTCTTTTGACAGACTGTACAGTTTTCTGAACAATGAGCTGTACAGTTTAAAAAAAGTTGTTTTTGGATTCGATTTTCATATACGAAGGTTGAAAGTGTGACTATATCGATACGTGAACCAATAATCCAGCCCTAACCCTCGTTGGTAGAATTCAGTAAAACAATTTTGAAGTGAATTGCATTATTGGGGTACAAACCAATAGCAATAGCAAAACTACATCCCCATCGGGGTGTTATGGCATATTTTACTAAATGGAAGACAGTTTTACACAGGATAGAAATAAATCTAAATTTTAAATGTCTACCGGTTTGTTTTTTTACTGTTTATTTATTTACTATACTATTTATACTTCTTTCTCTATACCACACCTAATGATGCATAGGACACTGATTTGGAACACCAATTGCTGTGTATCTTGATCACAATTGTCACACGAAGGCAAGATGATTAGTCTTATGCGTCTTTGACAGTCCAAGGAATCACGTATTATGATATATTTTTATGCAAAAATAGTTGAATAATAAGTAAGAATTGGGCTTCTACAAATATTTATTTTGCTAACGTTTAATCCCTAATATAAAATTTTTATAATTTATGTTCATAAAATATGTACTACTAGTTTCCCTTATCGGCACCCAATGGTGCATAGGGCACTGCATCGGTACACCAAGTGCAGTTTGTATTGATAATTTATTACATGAAGGTAGGTTGATCAGTCAGACGCTCCAGTACCAGTCCAAGGTACCACTCACTAAATTAGTACTAGTGCATAGAATGTGGTGTACACCTAATATTTAGCATTTAAAAAAAACTTATTATAATTGCTAATTTAAATTGGATTTTTACCTCCTAAGATCTTTGAATTCGACATTATCACGCGTACGTCACAACTGTTATTTTGTTAATGTTTATCCCGAATTAAATGAATATTTTCAAATATTAGCTTGTAGTATTGGCCTCGGTAAGTTGATTAATAGATGAGGGTTCGGGGTAACGGGGTGGTTCGCCCATTTAGAGGCACATGTCAAAGGGGGCGCGTGCGAGGGCAGGTCAGGAGTCGCGGGGTCAATCACTCCCAACGCAATCTGACAGGCGTAAATGGCTTTATTACTGGTTAAACAACGGCTGCTGAAGGGTTAAATAACATATTGGAAAATGACATACCTACAAGATAAAGAAATAAAAAATACTATTGCTACTATTTTTCCTTAATCGCACCTAATGGTGCATAGGGCACTGCATCCGTACACCGAGTTCAGTTTATATTGGTCATTTTATTACACGAAGGAAAGATGTTCAGTTCTACGCTTCAGTTCTAGTCCACGGTATCACACATGAAATATTAATATGAAAATGACATGTAAATAAATATTTCATGTTGCCCCGTTGTCATACGGGAATCGAACCCGCGACCCAATGCACGGTAGCCAAATGCGCTACTTCTATGCTACGAGGAGGGTACAAAAATAAAACGGTACATAATATTATATAGATATTATGATACAGTCTCAAAAAAGAGTATAAAGAAAAGGGACACATATTATAACATTAATATTATAATACATTTTAATAAATAATAAATAAAGAGAAAATCGTAATATTTTACATATAGGTACCTACATTACATAGGTGTAAAAAAATAATTAGGAGTTATACATACATATTTCACTATAATAAAAACATAATAATAGATAATAATCTGCACTAAAAAATGGTGTATTACAGATAACATCTTAACAGAGACGAGAGTTTTGGAAGGGAATGTGCTTGAACTCTGTCATCCATTGTGAAAATAAAAAAAAAACAGTTTATGTCTACAAGTATTTTTATGCGGCCTGTACACTTGAGCGCCACGCGCCACCTGCCAGCGCTGGCTTCCAACTCATTTAGCTTTTTTTTCTATCACACTGTAATTAAATTTATTGGAAGTACTCTCCTTAAATCTACCCCCACCATCTACGATGGCGTGGTGCCAGCCATGTCTGTAGGCCGCTATAAAGCTAAGTAACTAACTAACTAACTAACCATCACGCCATTTCTCTGAAGGGGTAGGCAGAGAGGATAGAACGCCACACCACTCTGTTCTGGCATACTTCTCTTGCTTCCTTCACATTCATACATCTTCTCATGCACGCACGTCGATTATTCCGACTTCTTACATGCCCACTTTCAAACACTTGTTTTACATGTCTTTTTTGGCCTTCCTCGATTTCTACATCCAGGCACAGTCGCATCATATATTTTTTTAGCCGTTCTTTCATCATCCATTCGCTCTACATTTAAAGCTTTTATTGTTTAAATGTGATTTTTTAAAAAATCTTTTCTTGTAAATTATTCTTTGATGATAAATATTATTATTATAGCATGTTTTAAATTAAAAAAAACAGTAAGGGGTTGTTATTTTGTTTGTTCGGGGCCATAATAAAATAATGCACTTTCAGACTTACAAGGCATCTCGTTTCAAATTGAGCCTTTCCGAGGGGCATTAATGCAATTACGGAGCTTTTAAAAATAATGACATTAAACTTGGCTTTCGAGGGGAAATAATAGTTTCACAACTTTATTCAATTATCTTGCATTATCCATGAAATCGATTTGCGAATCTAATAACATTTTAAAATAAAGTTGTGTGCGACATTTTTGTAGTTTGTACATTTTTGTGGCGATCCATCCAATATGCAATGATAATAAGATTAGGTGTAAAAACAAAATATATCAATATTATAAACAACATTTTGAGTGTGTCCAAATACTTGTAGACAAAAACTGGATTTCACCCATTACGGGCCAATAATTACAATTTGACATCTCAACAGAGACGAGAAACTTGGAAGGGAATATGGATATCTAGGCGTTTTACAGGGCTTATGACCGTCATTGGCTGGGTTAAGTGGCCGCTTGATGTATTACAACATTCCCCATTTCACCTAGTATTTGATATCCTTTTACTGTATATTGGCAGGTATTTGGACACACTCAAAATATTGTTTATAAAAAATAGCTGGTAAAAGTTATAAGCATAACAAATTGAAGATTCATCTTCAGGCGTTTCCTAGGTGATATAATTCGGTAAGAATCTCACTTGCAATCATAAAGGTTTCTGCTAAAATGCTTAGCAATTTTCTCAATGGATGACAGAGAGTTCACATGTGAAGCATCGCGCCATTTTACTGTATATTGGCAGATATGGATATCAAATACTAGGTGAAATGGGGAATGTTGTAATACATCAAGCGGCCACTTAACCCAGCCAATGACGGTCATAAGCCCTGTAAACGCCTAGATATCCATATTCCCTTCCAAGTTTCTCGTCTCTGTGTGAGATGTCAAATTGTATATCAATATTATTTTCTTAAATTTCTTGGTCTCTATAAAGAACTACTGTGGATAACTTCAATCTGAGTGCTACAAATATTGAGTTAATATTGACAGCGAGTACGGCTGTAAAATCACAAATGTATAAAAGATTAACAAAAGTGAATTAAACATGAAGAGTTTCCGATATATACAAAATCATACCAAAAATAATACAAGAAAAGTGTGTTTTATTTCCATATTATGGATTCCATAAACGTAGTCTCCAAGCCAAGCGATCGGCCGCCAGTTCCCGCACATACATCCAAGTCAGATCACAATGTTCACATCCCGTAGTTTTGTCGTAAACTGCGGACGGATTGTCAACAATGGATAATCCTGGAAACGTGAAATGCGCCTTCAAAGCTAAAAAGCTATCTCCATTACGGTGGTGTTGAAACAAAACGTCAGGGGTCAGGATGTTTTGGTCTTATTCTAAATACAAATACCGGCGGGAAATAATCATATCCTAAAATAACGGCCTAATGCGCCCTTCCACATCCGGTACTGTAAAATGGATTCGATTTTCAAACGCTAGAGTTTTTTTTAAACAAAGGATCAAACTAATGCGCACTTTATACGGGACCGAAAACTGTACAGTATCTTGTTCAGAAAACTGTAGTCTGTCAAAAGACACGCTGAACATGTAAAGCCCGCTTTATACGGGACAGAAAACTGTACAGTTTCTTGAGCAGTTTGTAAACTGTCCCGTATAAAGCGAAAATTGTATGGAATATTGAATGGTCGGCGTGACGTTTGGCTGACCTCACAGTCAATGTTTTTTATGTAAACGAACAAAATATTTTTTTTGTTTTGGTAGAATTAAAGATATAGTTAAATACAGACGAAATCCACCAAAAACTCAAAATCGTCGATTTGTGGGTTACGATATTATACGTAGGAGGCGTCGATATATTACATGCTTTTAAAAATCCCGAAAATCCCCCAAATCCCCAAAAAACTTATTTAAATTTGTTTTTTTTAATCTAGCATTATTGTTTTTTTATCTAGCATCTATTGTGATGTAATTATTGTCGTGACGTCATTTTGGGGAGAAAAAAAACGAAATTATCTTTGAGCGGAAGGGCGTGCAGTATAATTAGTTTCGTTCTGCTTGCCACAAGTGGGGATCGAACCAACACACCGTGTCACTGAAGGAGTTAACCTTACATCCGCTACCACACGCTTCATAACCATAAATTCTGTCGGATTTTGTCAAAACAACCAAAACGAGTATGCAAAAAACAATTTAGCACGAAAACAGATTTTTTAAGAGCATGCACTGTCACACAACGATCCGCGGCCATACAATCGTAGTCCTCGATATTTTCTCCCTGGAATTAAGTCCTAGAGAAAAGATTTTTTTTATATTTACATATCGACCAGAAGCGTGTTTGTAATAATATATGTGTGTTTTAATATTTAATAATTATTTATTTGTTCCCTTTAAAATAAAATAAAAACCTATTTACAGATACCTACTACACGAAGAAAAATGATCAAAATAATAAAAATGATTTTTAAAAAAAAGATAAGTTTACCAGTGTATTATTATAATATAACAGCTAAGTTGTTTAAAAATGTATAATGTTAGGATAAGAATAAGTAGTTAATGATTAAGTGTAATATAAATAATAATTAGTCTATGTAAATTTATACAGATAGAACTAAATAAATATAATAATAATTTTAAAAATGTTAAAAAAAAATGTTTAAAATAGTTTTTTACATTATTACGTAAAATAGACATAATATATTTTTATTGGACCAAAATAAGGGCAGTGATAATATATTTATTATTACTTACTGTTTCAACTGGAGTGCAGAAGCTGACGGTCTTGCGCAGGGGTGGTCCGCCCTTCCCACCCTTCCCGCCCTTCCCGACCAACCCGCCCTTGCGGGGGGCGGGGGGCGGAGAGCCCTCGTAGAAGGGCTCCTCCAGCCCATAGTCGGGGTCAGGGATCTCCAACTTCATGCTGCAGAAAGAGAAAAAACAGGTAAAAAGAAAACGAAAAAAAGTTAGATATAGGGTAGACCAGGGTTACCTGAGCCGCAGGGTTAAGAAAACCACCTATATGTACATACTTAAATTACGTATAGGGTAGAGCGGATATATTTTAGCGTCACTGCGACGCCAAAATGATTAAAATGCAAAAGAGATGATGTCTCCTCGCCGCAATATTGATACGTCACACGAATCACATACAAATTCGATGAACAAAAAATAATAATGTATAATATAAAAAATACATTTGTACATCAGAAGAGGAAGTACACGCATAGAATCCAAACACTTAGATTAGTTAAAATCGTAAAAATGAAGCTTGTGATTTCGCTATAGTAAATATTGTACAATAAATTACTGTATGTAAACGCATAGAATCTAAACACTTAGATTAGTTAAAATCGTAAAAAATATAGCTTGTGATTTCGCTATAATAAATATTGTACAATAAATTACTGTATGTAAACGCATAGAATCTAAACTCTTAGATTAGTTAAAATCGTAAAAATAAAGCTTGGGATTTCGCTATAATAAATATTGAACAATAAGTTACTGTATGTAAGCACCCAGCCGAAGAATAACTTTTGGCAAATATGTAATTTGTTTTGTTTTATTTTCACCACTTCGACAAACCAGGAGGTCCAATAACAGAGGAGAACAATATCGTAAACACCTGCGGTGAGATTCTCTAAGGTTTTAGACAATGCGCATACGAATTCAGTACAAAATCGTATGCGCAGTAGTTTAAAAAACACATACAGAATCGAAGCGCTGGGCTTAAGAAAAATAACTTTTTATTTTCGTGTTCTCACCGGGGACCAACCCTGGGACCTCTGCATCGCAAGTTCAGAATCTTATGCATTACGCTACGAAGGCTGCTTTATTATTATTGCATGTAGGAATTATCTTTACAAATTAGGTGTAGGTATTATGCAAAAAAACGTAAAGTAGGCATCGAATAGACCTAGATTTTAAATAGAACGGCAGGTAGGGAAGAAAGGTTAACAAAACCTGCCAAAAGGAACCATTAGGAACCACTTGGTATAATCTTTTATGCGGAAAAAAGAACCTTCGCCTACTTTACAATATACATACAAGGTGCACGCAAAACTGGGTGTATCCCCTAGGTATACCTGCGATTGTCAAACTAATGTAATAATTATAAAAAACTATCAATCTTTAAATAATTCTACAATACCGTCGAGTAACCAGACGGTATTTTTTTTTTTAAATTTCATAAGAAACATTTGCCTTCTTTACTCAAATATGTGTATTTTTCCATTTAGTGCAACGTTCAAATAGTCAAAATAACGGTGCCAGAATGTAGGAAACAAGTTGGAGGGAGCGGGATTTGAACCAACGGATTCTTATTCAGAATCGTCGACTTTACCACTAGACCACAAGTATTTAAGTAATTCGGGCAAAATGACCTAACATCGAAATAAAATTTCCACGAGTACTGCTAAGTTCACTTTTTTTGATAAACATATGGAATCAAACTTAAATCGGCCCCAGCTCATGCAAATAATCACCAACGCTAGACGGACGTAACTTGTTGTTTTTTACAGCTCGTTACCTATTTAAAGATTAGGTTTTTGTACAGATTTTTACCTATTTACAATTAATGTTGATTTAAAATAAGTACATCAGTTAGCTATTATTATAACTTAATGAAAAAAATATTCTCAATAATACAAATAAAATCAAAACCAAGTTGTGCTCCAAATTTTGAGAGCCACTGCTTTAGTGACAGGTGGTCGTTTTATATTTCACGTAAAACGACCGAATCGACAAAAGGCCTCGAGTATTTGGTCGCAAATTTTTGACCATAATACAATCTCAAGTGACTTCGTGCTGAAGGCTATGTTAACTATTTTGTACATTGGAGATATCTGGATTATAAAAAATATATAAAATTCAAAATACCTGCGCGTCGTAGAATGTACAAAAAACGCATTTTGGTGCAATATGGAAGCTGGTAGCAATATTATCGGGTAACTACTAGATTTTTTTTAAACTTATTTAGGTAGATTTACGCTAGAAAAGAGATTTGTACAATTTACTTCATTGCATACTTTAATCTTTAAAATACCTACCCTAACATCATCGTCAATCTTTGTATATCCGCTCCCTATGGGGGATTCGGACAAGACGCACGCGCACGGGAACTGGAGGCCGATCGCTTAGCTTGGAAATGATAATTTAGATCTGCCTTGCAGAGTAATTTGTTTAGAAAAAGTAATGACACGAAGATTCTGCACCTTAATACTCTTACACGGGCTATCAGAGCCCTTCGACTGCCGGCAAGCATCCGCCCACACACCGCAAAAGGTATGGGCTAAATATAGGGTTACAGTAACAGTATTCAATACTAACCCGTTCCTTACGAGGAGCGTTCATGAATTTTACCATGCATCTAAATGACTTTTTTTTCTTGTGGACGGGCTGTTTGCTATTATTTAAGAAGGAAAACTTTCTTTGAATAATAATTATTTTAGGCTATGTAAACAAATATAAATAAACACTTACATGTGGAAAGTAACACCATCTTTTATCTTAATTTTATCCGTACGGTTTTTACACGGTTTTAAACTACACAGGAAGGCATTTCGGAATGTTTTCTGAACGTCCGACTCTGCCGGCGGCGGCGGTTAAAGAAATACTGAATACGCGTCTGGCGGAGTCGGAGGTTTTGGCGGAGTTGAAGTGTCATTCATTTTTTGGTTTCAGTTCAAATCTAAGTAAATCAATGGAGCGGATATACAAATATTGGCGATGATGTTAGGTGGGTAGATATTTTATTTTAAAGATGAAATTATACATCAATAAGTTATTAATTATTTTTCTTATCCGCACATCTATTATATCTTGATCTGCACTCTGCCGTGCAACACCAACATTGATATTTGCTTTAACTTTCCACGATAAAGCGTAAGTCTAATATCTATGAGTCAAAATAATTTAAGGAAGTTAACAATAGTTGGGTACGTTAGTTACAATAATTTCAATCATTCATTCGGATATAGATTGCCGAGAGTGATTTGGTAATTTAAAGGCGGAATTCCTAATTAATTCAGCTCGATTTATTGACTGTGATGTTTACAGAAGGCGATGATTTTGGGATAAGACCAAAAAACCAAGCAATCGCATCCACAGGGCGTTGACCATAAACAAAAGAAGCACGCCATGCAAATTATTGTACCGTTCCGAATATGGGCATCCAAAGTTTTTTTGTTATTGTAAAACTCGATTAAAATGCCGAAATAAAATACAAAGGGGTTTCGATTTTTATATGTAATTCGCAATCTTTTTTGTGTAATTTTAAGTGTTATTCACTGTTTTCCAAAATACGTACAATCAAGAATGTATTTATTTGTTTTATCCTTATAAATATACTATGTTTACTGTATACAGTAAAAATCATACACCTGTTGCTCGATCACAGATCAGTACCGACTCGGTAATAAGCGACGTGATAACGATTTCTTACCCGTGGATGTTTAACGTTTTCGCGATCACAATGGAACACGCGTTAAAAGTTATCGATCGGGATTATTAAACGAGCGCATACTAGTCGCGAGCCATTTCCCGAGATATATCTTATTCGCACAAATCTTCATTCAATCTTTATTATAATTTAGCCGGTTTTCGGCAAGCCAAATATTGAGAAAAGCAGTCGACATAATAAAAAATCCAAAAAGCGCGATGATTTGACGTTTGACGGAATGCCGCGATATAGCGTAGATCGGCTCCGCTCGGCTCAGATCGTCAATGCTCGGCTCAGCGATCCCGGTATTGAACGGTATGTCATTGTGATCGCTCAAATCGTTAGCGTTAGCACGTGATTAGCACGTTTTTAACTACGTCGATAGTTATCTGTGATTGAGCTACTTGTCTCTTTGATATGGGCAAACTTTTGGAATTATTTTTCGTTGGAATGTCTACAAAATTGGGTTGATTGACATGTCCGTGACGTGTCTTAAACATTCATCCTAATTACATTCAATTTACATAACCATCTTGTAACTACAATACCTTATTATAATCCAGTATCAATACAGGGAAAAACAACATTTTCTGCACATAATAACCACTAAAAGTTGGAGAGTTCTGCAAGTGTAACGCTTTATTTACATCACCGTTCCCAAAGGACATTTTCAGCACAGATATTAAAGGTTAAATGATAGGAACTTAAAGAGTTTAGGGATAGTATGTAGAATCTAAAAAGTGTATTTTTAAAAAATGATTATTCGATTGTTTGTTATGTTATTACTTTCTTTGCAACCATAAAGATATTATTAAAATATGGTCGCCTCCGTAACGCAATGGTTACGCTGGACTGGATGGACTCACGACACGAAGGTTCCGGGTTCAATTCCCGGTAAGATTAGAAAAATCAAAAGTGATTTTTCGCAAGTCTGGGCATTTGGAAGTCTCTGGCCCTCTGCTGTTGGGCCTCCTGCCATGTCGAGATGGTTAAAATAAAAAAAAAAAATATATAAATACATAATATTATCAAAACTAAGGTATTAGCGGTATTTTCAAAGGGAATCATGCGATATCTTATCGTTTTGAGGAAATTCACAATCCACCATTTTGTCATGCTTCATAAAAAAGTAATACCTACACTAAAATCTGTCTAGATCAAGTCTGTTTGTTTATCAAGTGACTACAGAGGCCAAACATCATTTTCTCCGAAGCCGATGTGACGTAACACAACCAAGATGGCCATAAAATTATATTTCTCTTCTTATCCCAGAGCTTGGGCAATGGGGCAAAACGAAAAAGTGATTCGGAGAAAATTAAAGACGTTTTTTAGGCCTTTGACATTTCTAGAACACCGCCGCGCCGCGCATACACAACGCACCATGCGTTGCTTAGCATAATACACAAACGTTTTAGAAAATCAACAAGTGATCGTACATAAGCGCCATAAGAATGCGTGGCGCTTATGTCTTTTGTATGTGAAATTTTATTTAAAAACGTTTTGGCAGTGTGAAAAGCTTTTGATGACGTCATCGTAGGCTTATGTCTATCTTCCTAATAACAAAAGTTAGAGCGATTGATTTAACGATAGACAAGCGAATAGTTGCAACATGAAAAATCACGCATTTGCCCTATTATTATTATTATGTTTTATTAAGTTCCTGTTAGGGCTGTGTCCTTATTCGCGATATTATTTGCTTACTTTAAAAGTCAAAAACATCACAAATAACTCGAGTTTCACCAAAGGACGGTGCTGAGAATAACACAATAAAACGAAAGCGCCTTTCAGAGACGGGATTTAAAACATCTGGATTTCTGGAACCATTCATATTACTGTATAACGAGAAGACAGGAAAAGATGTGGCGAAGTGCATAACCTATCTACAATCTAAATATTCGTTTTATAAGACTAAGTTAAACTGGAGCCTGTCTTTGTACATGAAAATCAACTGATTACAAATTACTAATTAATATTGAATGTAAATAACGACTAAAGACTAAAATTTTACTAATATCCCTATTTACAGCTATAAATTTGGGCCAGATCCTTGAGCAGGTTGGGGTGAATGTGTTTATGACAATCTTACAGCCGAGACAGTGATAGGGGCAATGAAAGCATTTGGTCGCGTATACAATCTTCTTTTCTTCCGCTTTTTCCAGTTAAAACTGAATCTATTAAATTTCGCGGATTAGCTTTAAAAAATCGGTAGAGTTGTGCTGAACTAAAAAAATACTCAATGGTCTTTAAAACAGTCTGGGGAAAGGGTGGGGCTTTCATTTTGATTACAAATTAAAAGCTGAAACATTATCGACGATTCGGAATAATAAATGATTTTTTTTTGGTTGGTGAGGTACACTTTGTTCAAGAAAAACCACTTCAAGGTAAATTCGTGGAAAGTTTTTAGTAAAGAGAGCATGATAAGTAATGGGGGTGCACAATCTGTTTGATTAGAAGCAAGTAAAGAAAAAACACATAAATATATCGGTCTAACTTCGCATTAACTGAATTAATGTCACGAATCGAAAGTATTGAAGTCGTTAATACTACACCGGGGTTATAAACACGAATGTTCTGGATTTTTTCGATATATCGGTTGAATTTGGACTTAACAGGCATTTTTAATCATAACAAGTAGGTAGTACAATTAGATAAGACAGCACAACATTAAATATCTGTTTTTGGGGGAACATTCAAGTTTTTTATTGTACAAAATTACGTACGCAGCCAAGCGTCATAGAAGCATACAACATAATTTAATGCCACAACAGGCAGAAGCAAATGTCATATGAAGTTATATTTATTACTGAATGCATATTTTTAATTGGGAGTTATGAAACAGGCCTAATTAATAATATTAAACGAATTTTGAACGGAGGCCCGGCAGCAGGTTAGCGTTTATTATTAACTAACTAACCATCGAGCCATTTCTCCAAAGGGACAAGCGGAGAGATAATAGAACGCTCTAGCACTATTTACACAAATATCGTTTCCTTTCCACTATTCATCTTATTTCACTCCCTTAATTTTAAACACTTTCTATATACTTGCACTGGAGAAAGCCGTATTTTTCTGGGCTTCCAGATTCTACTCCCAGAAGCATTTGGGATAATTTATTTTTAATTGTGACCGTTCCTTCATCATTTAATAGCTGCACAATTCATTTGCTCAAACTTTAGTAAAATAATTTCTTTAATTTATTGTTTCTTTAGGTTTTATGTTTTCATTGGATTGGTTCTGTTTTTTTGTATATATTGTGTTTATATTTTTGTGATCTAAGTGATGTCAGTGCGTATTAGAATAAAATGATATGTGTGTTTTTTTTTATTTGTCCCTAAATGAGTTTATTGTTAAAACTCCTAGGGAGCATTGTATTGAAAAAGAAAAAGAATTCCTTATTTTTCTTTTTCCCATGTAATGTTATTTATGTATAAATAAAAAAATAAAATAAAAAATCTTATTTCAATCCACTTTTTAAGAATGGGTACTAGATACAGTTAAACCCAAATAATAATACTATACGTTTTATAACCGATATCTCCTGGAAGTTATGCGTTATGAATATATATTTACGTGAATCTAACGCATTTTTTATTAAATTTATTTTGATTCAAGTATATATATATATATATATATATATATATATATATATATATATATATATATACTAACTTATGCATTTAAAGCAATGCGTAACTGTAATGCATTTAAAGAAATCTTATTTTATAAATAATGGCAAAAACGTACAAAAATGAAATCGTAAATAAAAACCATGAAGGATAAAAGGGGTTACATTTGAACACGCAAAAGTAAAATTACGACCGCAGTGTAATAATTTTAATTGCTACCGTTTCTAAAGCCGGTAGAAGGATTGTAGATTGTATAATTCAGAAGTAGACGGTTTAATCAATTTAAATACAAACTGCACAGACCGCGAAACGTCAAGTTAAAGCGTTAACAATAAATTATTGCATATTTTTCACGGGCCATCTTCATCCGACGCGGTACGAAATTTTGCTGCAACAAATAACGCATAATGCATCGAAGGTTTAACTCCCAACTAGTGATGCGAATAATCAATCGGAAGAGTATAATAACGTATCGATAAATAATTTAAATTGACTTATTATTCAAAACCGTCTCAAAATGAATTACACTGATTAGTATTTTTATCGTTGTAAAAGTAGAAGAAGAAGACACTTTTGCATGCTGTTACATAAATGTAGGTTATTTGTGGTCAAATACTTTTTTAATTTAGGTACCTACTCAATTATTAGTGTAACTTCGTTTAACCAACACTATTATTCATCTTTTTAAAAATTTTATAGCTTTATTCTGGAAACAAACACATTGTACATTTATATAACAGTTATTATTATTATTATTATTTTATTGTTTTAACCCATAGGGCTTTTACATAGACATTTTTAAATGTTACACAGTAGGTAGCTATTCATTACCGCCAGAGATGGCCTCCAGACACTGCTCCCTAAAATGAACTAGATTAGTGTTGAAAACATCTACATATACTATTAGCATACTTGTTTGCCAGTACGTGCATTCGTCGTATAGATGAGTTTGTACTGTAATTTGCCGATGATTGGCTGCAGTAAAATAGTGCATTACTACGGGTTACCCGACCAGGAACTCGTATACAAAGAGACATAAATAACACAATAGTATAGAGAAAGTATAGAGAAATAAATAATAACATAATATTGTATAATAATAAGTTAACTCTACCTAAAACAGAAGAAATCTACGCAAAAAATTGATACTTTTAAATCTACACAAATATTGTCATTTCTTCGACTATCTCCTTTCATATACCTACATAAGGAAATGGTCGATGGGTGTCTATAGTATATGTCCCGTTTTTCAGGTGTTTTATTCAATAATCCCTAAAATTTACGAAATAGGTCACCTGTAATGAAAGTTTTTAGGCATAGAGTTTCAAATAAATATGCAATATCAACACAAAATGTCAAATTAATATAAAAACAATGTCGGCAAATTATAGTAAATACACATATTTCTTTTTTTTAAATTGACTCTTCAGGTCATAAAAAAATCAAAAAGTAATGTGTTTATAGTACATAGGATACAAAAAAAGGGGTTCTAATTTAGAAAAACGTTTCTACCATTACAGAGTACTAACTTGGGGAGTAGGTAAGATAATTTAAGCCTTGTGATCGCTTAGTCTTTAAGGGCAGAAGTATAAAGAAGAGGACATTCAAGTTCATTAACTTGACAGCAGATGTTAGTATTATTATTAGAAATAAGCAAAAAGGGCGTTTCGAATATCTTACATCTTACAGAATCATACTGGAGAAACAAAATAAAACATGGTTTTCATTTTTTTTTTTAGATATGACACCATATTCTATTGTATGAGTTTTTTTGGGGCAAAGATACATGCCAATTAACTTTTCTTACTTAACTAACTAACTAACCATCACGCCATTTCCCCGAAGGGGTAGGCAGAGAGGATAGAACGCCACACCACTCTGTCCTGGCATACTTCTCTTCTCTTGCTTCCTCCACATTCATACATCTTCTCATGCACGCACGTCGATTATTCCGACTTCTTACATGCCCACTTTCAAACACTTGTTTTACTTGATCATGCCATGTCTTACTTAAGTATCTATATTTACAAAATTCTACTTTATACGAGGATTTAAAAAGCAGGCTCGCATCATTCGAGTACAATTGTTTATTTATCATAAAAATATTTAAAATAATTGACCAAACTGTAAACCAGAATAGTGTTTTTTTTCTTAGCTACGGATAATTACATATGTTTTATGCGTGTAAACTATAAAATATTGATAATCCATCTTATCGCAATAAAGAGACCTTCGCTAAAGTACTGTACGATCAACCATGTCAGTGGTCTCATTCGAGACTCTGAGATTATTTTATAGTACCAAGCCAAAACAATGACGATAAGATTTGCGAGGAACCGAAGCAAAAATGATATCGATTACAAATGATTTATAGTTTGATGATTCTTAGAAAATAAGATGCAGTCATCAATTTCTAAAATTCTCGTTACATTGGTCATTAATGGACATTCCTCGGGTTACGAGAAAAATACACAAAATTTAAGTAAATAACCAGAAAGACAAATCGTATAACACGAAAAGAATAAATATGGAAAATGTCGGCAAACAAATTAATTATATGTTTAATAAATTAACAATGTTGACATTCTGACACCGAGAAAGGGGAACTCCTTTTCGATGTTAATTTTATTTGATGTGATTTTTACGTCCCAGAAAATAGAAATATGACTCGGGATGAAACCGCTTTAGATGTTTTCAGAAACAAAAAACGAAAAAATAACTCTATTTTTACGAAATTAAAATAGATTTTTGGTACATGTTAAACTAAACCAGCATTTTTTTTCGCTAAAATGACCACTTCCAGTTTTATATTCAATTTTTTTTATATACCTCTGTTGCTCGATCACAGATCAGTACCGACTCGGTAATAAGCGACGTGATAACGACGATTTCTTACCCATGGATGTTTAACGTTTTCGCGATCACAATGGAACACGCGTTAAAAGTTATCGATCGGATTATTAAACGAGCGCATACTAGTCGCGAGCCATTTCCCGAGATATATCTTATTCGCACAAATCTTCATTCAATCTTTATTATAATTTAGCCGGTTTTCGGCAAGCCAAATATTGAGAAAAGCAGTCGACATAATAAAAAATCCGACAAGCGCGATGATTTGACGTTTGACGTATGGCCGTGATATAGCGTAGTTCGGCTCCGCTCGGCTCAGATCGTCAATGTTCGGGTCAGCGATCGCGGTATTGAACGATATGTCATTGTGATCGCTCAAATCGTTAGCGTTAGCACGGAATTAGCACGTTTTAACTACGTCGATATTAGGCATTGATACATTTTTTAAAAGTACCCCATCATGAGAATAATCGGGTACAAAACTAAATTTACGAACATAAATAAAAAAATTATTTCATTTTCATTTTTTACTAATGTGATCAATTGATATGGATACTACATTAACATTTGGATTTAACAATAAAAAAAATGCATGTCATTGGTTGTTGTAATATGTGTATGTCAATACAAACTGAGCTGTAAATAGAAATATTATGTAAAATGTGATACTGACAATAAGAAAGACAGCAAAATTAGGTTTAGAATTTAATTTCCGCTTAGCAAAAGTGTTAATATTTGAAAAGAAATGAACTATTTATAAATAATATGTGTAAAGGGCACAGGTTATCTTCTACTTCTAGGGCATAAAGAAAAGTAACGATAAAATATTAGATACGAATAATGGGCAATAACAAAAGATGTTGCAATCTACTAATGTTGCTTCAAAATAATTTTACGACGTCTACTGCTGACAATCCGTCGGCAGTTTGCGTCGGAGCTGCGGGACATGGACATGACTTGGGATGCACGGGAACCGGCGACCGATCGCTTGGCTTGGATGCAGTATGTGGAATCCATGTGCTCCACATAGGGAGCGGATATGGTATGATGATGATGATGATTTGGAAGTGAAGACGCATTTTTATAAAGATCTAATTATTAATAAAAAACAATAAATTCATCATTTTAAATACTTTTTAAAACATGGTATGCTTCTAACTTATTCTATTAACCAATGGCCCTGCGAAATAAAAATATATTTCCGTGGGTGTAACAATATTTATGAGAGCTTATTTCATTCATGAACACGCTAAAACGTATTGGACTTCAACCAAAGTGCAGTTTTGATTCAGAAAATTGTCGAGCCGTCGAATTATGTACGAGTTATTATTAATTTATGTACCTAAATGTCTGAAAATAATCGAGAAGTTAATGCCGAAGCAATAAATTATGCGAAAGTCATAAACGAACGCAATAATAGTACAGAAATAAAAATGCAGCGGAATGAAATAATATATCAAACAAACAAACTACATAAAACATTCACAAATGATTGCTGGCTGCATTTATACTTGGTACTAGTCGGAAGGAGGCGTAAAGTTTGATGTCTATTGAGGGATGACTGATAGCTGCATTAACAATATATGGTTTGCAAGTGTATTAATTTTTAATAAATAAAATGGTGACAGTGGTAAATAATAACGTTACTGTAACTTAGGGGACCAAGATTCAAATCTCATCGTGATCCAAACTTTCTGATGTGAAATCAGTGTCATTCATCAGTGGGGGCCACGACAACATTTTAAAAAGTAAATAAAAAATAACGAAGGTGAACGAAGCGACCACATTAGCAGCGCATACAAAATGTGGTCGCAAAATTCACTATTTTAAACTATTCAAATTTTGTAAAGGAGGTTAGAATCCATGGTCCATGCGCTCAGTAGCTGCAAGACAAGAATCTATCTCCCTACAAAGTTATACCCGTTTACACATAATCCATCATTATAATATTTGTATGCTTCGAACAAGAACTTGTCTGAAGTATGTATGTAAATTAACTTCAAAATATTTTTTAAATCATGTATTAATCTGTATGAGGCTAGAAAAAAATCTCAACCGTCCATGCGCTTGTTAGCTGTAAGACGTGTTGTGATCTAGCCTCTTTATTGTACAGGGCTCTTGAGGCGATTTCTCGCAAAAACAGCGCTTCGTAAATCATCCAGAAATAAATCAATAAAATTAACGAAGTATTGATTTATTTTTACGGAAAAGTAAGTTAGTATTATAAAAGTTGGCGCACTAATTCCCTGGAATTTGATGCGCTCTTTAATTCCTAATTATTTTTATTTTGCTGTCACCTTTAGTTATACTGATAATTGAAAAAAATGCCAATGACGGCCCCCCGTTTTTTTTTCATGGAATTCATAATTTATTTTTCGAAACTCGGTAACGCTATTTACTACGCTAAGTACAAGTGAAAATCACTCAAATTTTACGAAATCTAGAAAGAAAGAAAAATCATCACTTCGTCGATACCGAAATAAAAAAGTAAACAAATTATAATAATAAAAAGTCTATTATGAAGAAAAATAAGAAGTGACAAAGTATGTACAAGTAATATTTTATGTTTTGAAATTAAACACACCTTTGTTTTAAACTACACAAAACTGTGTTTAATTTCATAATTATGGAAAACTACAACAAAGTGAGTGCTACAAACATTGGGTTAATATTTTATGTGTGATATAATGTTAGACAGCAATGCACGAATAATAACAGGGATTTTCAATGTAATTTAAAACAGAAGACCGTTTCCCCCTTTGGGCACAGCTCTTTTATCTGGTAAGATTCTGTTTCTCATTATAGTGGATATTGGGTACCAAATACTGGCACGAATGGTCCAGACATAATAATTATGTAGGTACAGTTGTATCAACAATCTGAATATTCTAATTCTGTCCTGTGCCCAGGTGTGTGGCGTGTAGGGAAGCTCGGCACAAATCGACATCTCGAAAGATCGGTTTCGTAAAAATCGATGAGGATGCACCTAATTGAAATTTAGGAGAAAATAACGGCTCAAAAAGTGGCTGAAGACCAAGGTAATTGGAATAGGGATGCTTGGCTACGATTATCAATGTATGTATGGATCTAGTAGATACATTGATGATCGGAGCCTTGGTGTTTGTTTCAGATCAATCGTTAGGATTGAAACAACGAAAGAAAACACCCTGATAAATATTTTGTGGCCAAATCATAACCTCAAAATTACCAGAGTAGACAGTTTAGAGAGGTAAATACAAATTGTTTAATCAATTATTGTAGTGATTTGGTGTAAGGCGTATTTCAGAAAACAACAAAAATCAATATAGTTAAATTCGATACAAAAATAATGCGATTTGCAGCTAAAAACATCGAGAAAGGAAATACATGCAAGTTTTTAAACTCGTCTTAGAAAATTAATTAATATTTTTGACAGCTTTTCATGTAATCGGTCAAGGAAAGGAAAACAGTTTAAATAAATTAATATTTAAGACATCGTTATTTCAGTTTCGAATTTGATAAATATCGATAGTTCAAGCAGTCTCGCCCATCTCTAGTACTGTGTACATAATACTCGGAAAATAATGCAGAGTTCATGAGTCATTTGCCAGCGGCTAAAATCATCTTCTACTATTCTGAACGTGTTCACCCATGGCCTTTTTTATTGAACGGTTTGATTATTATACTACCAGGGCGTTTTACACAGGTGTTCTAATGATGATGGGGTGTCCGGAATAAGCTATTTGATCTTTGGGATGTATCCTTTTTACCTGGATATATTTCCCATCTGACTTGGTGCGGAATTAGGTGAAATCACCATATCTAATACCATATCTAATTTATTCCGTATTTAGTCGATACACAGGTAGAAACTTTGAGAAAAATGTAAATTACATAAGCGGCAGTTCAAGTGTAAACATAAATACATACCTAATAGTACTTAGTTGTTAAATGAAATCGATTACAGGAGGAATATTAGGTATGGTATAAAGACCGTAAGTTTGAAGATCTCATTTCGCATAAAGAAGTTACAAATATTTTTGACATAGTATTTTTGCTCGATTCAAATTACAACCATTCTCTTGGATTTTACATTAATATCATAATTTCAATAATTTATGAATCGTTCCTAGTTTAAAACACGTAATTTTTTAAGAGGGTGCACAGTACTGCACAGTGCACAGGTTGGCAACGAGATGCAGACATTTTGTCGAAATACGTCTTAATGACAAGAGATTTTATGTCAATTTTAACTGCGAAGCTTCTCTGTCTATTTTAGAATTCGACGTGCGATTTTGTTATGATTTATCAACGATTTTGGCAGCCGTCCAAAAATGGCGAGAAAGTGCGAGAATTACAAGAATGAAAAGAGGGGTGTGAAGATAATAAAATCCCAATAATTATGACAATTTAGCATAATATCTCTTGCCCACTGCAAACGTTATTATGTACAATATTGAATTTTACGTATTTCTCATGACCTGCTATTTGTAATACATATTGGCTGGACCGCACGTGAAGCGAAACTTACAATTACATCCGCTTCCATCGTCAGACTAGTTTCAGTTGTTATTAAAATTTTAATGTGACATTAAATGTTCATGTAATATTATTTTACTGACACGTTAAATGTGTCATGCGATAGATTATAATATGTAAGTATGATTAAGTAAAATGAAATTATACTACTTCTCAAAATATATTTGTTTTAGAAAGGTTAAGTATCTCATAACATAAACGAACAAATTACTAAAGCAACTTTGAAGCTTTGATAATCTTTTACTTGACAACAACTATACATATAGATATGTGTATCTATTTATATGGTATACTAATAATATTGCATTCTATTTGTTGGTTTAAACAAGTGCTCCTCTTTGCATTATTGAGTTAGATAAAGTGATACGTTATAGTTACGTTAAAAATATGTATTGTAATCCTGCCCCAATCTTTTTAAACTACTAAACTTTTTCGCAAAATCATTAACCCCAATTACCGATATCAGATGGAAGCTGGCATTCCAATAGTCCATGCGCTCTGTAGCTGCAAGACGACCTGGATTCTAGACCCTATCTGCTATCAGTAGAATTAGTATGTCACTTGTATCGCGTTTTTAGTAAAATAGTTTTAATTTAATTTGTACGTGGGTGAAGCTAAGTTCCAACCGTCCATGTGCTTTGTAGCTGCAAGACGAATTGGAGTTCAGTACTTCACCTACGTATATATTTAATATCGTTTCTTAAATAATCGTTGTCTCAGATCCTTTATTCATAGATTGGGAATGGAATTAATTAAGAATACCGAATGTACAGCGCCCTTAAGTGATTTCTCACAAAAATGGCGCTTAATAAATTATCCTAAAATTTTTCAATCAAAGGTTTATTCCAATAACGACATTAATTTGCAAAGATTTTTTTTGAATATTCACAAACAAGAATGGTAGATTTGTTAGTTAGATAAAAATATCGATGACATGTATTTTTTCTCTATAATATTGGGCACGAGAAAAGTATCAATCTTGTTTTATCGTTCAATGTATAATACGATATCTATAATTGATCAAACTAATTAGAATCGAATTGTTAAAATATTTGGCAGCTCTAAGAAACAGTAGCTGTCAGAAATTGTGATCAATAAATGGCAACACTGCATTGGCCCTTCGAAGCCATCCATATGGACCAAGATTAGTAGGTACCTAATCTCAACTCTCAAAGAGACAAAAAGGCGATCATGCCAGTGAGCAATGCCAACTCTAGATATCTTCCGCTCAATAGTTCGTTATTAAATCTAATTCTTCGTATCGGATGACTAATATGGCGGAGGTTTGAGATTGTGATGTTCTCTTGGGTCTTGGTTCCCACAGGTGCCGTTAGCCGAGATTTACACCCCCATGATTACAGCGGCCATCTTGTGTAGCGTAAAAAAACACTCTTTGTTGATAAAAATACAGCCCTCATAAAAATATTAGTATGTAAACTGAGCCTTGAAAGATGTGAACAAAAAAAGGGATGCAGGTTTACAGCGGTTGGCGACCTTTTTAATACGATATTTTAAATGAAGGCTGGACATTACAAAGATGTTAAATGTATTTAACGTCAAACAAACAACTTAATTTTTGACATCATAAAAGTAGCACGAGAGAATGAGCTATCATACTTATACAATTCTAATCACTGCTAAATGCTTTTTTTTATAAATGTTTATTCTTTTTAAATGCAAGTACAACGATAAAATAATATCCTCCATTACGCAATCTCTCACATGCACTTCCACGCTAAGCGCATTGCTTATCAAAGACCCGCTATCCTTCATACATCCCACACTTATAAAATGAATGATTTCATAACCAAAATTTCCACTAGGTGTAAAAATAACTGTCAATAATCAATTCATAATGATTTTATATCAGGTTTGAGAAATTCTTGATTGAAAAATGTCTAAATTAAGTCTCCATTCAAATATTTATTCAAATAAATTAAATAAAAATAAATTGAAATTTTAATGTACAATAAATATTTTATTTAATTTTAGTTTTATTTATTGCGCAATAGAAAAAATTATATTCCGGATTTTGTTGACAGCCACAAAGATTTCAAGATCGCATATTATATATTTTCTAGGGAAATAGCGCTAATGATTTTCGAAAAGGAACAAAATAACGGGAAGCACTCATTTTTGGCATTTTTTTCAATTAATAAGGATAGTTAAAGTGACAGCAAAATAATAAAAAATGTTATTAAAGAAAACATCAAATTCTAGGGAATTAATGTGCTAGGGAATTAATGTGCCAGTTTTTATTTTATGATCTTATGTTTCCGTAAAAACAATAAAAAATCTATTTTGCGGCCACATTTGTGCGCGCGGAGTTATAACAAGGCAAACACAATTTTATTTCACCTTTGATACGCCTTATAAACCAAGTTCGGATTACTTTTTAGATTTGAAATCTGCCAAAAAAATACTATTTTTTTGTGAATGCGCAGATTTTTACAAAGCAATCTTTTAAAGTGTCATTATGATTATATTTTTACTACAGGATCCATTAGTTCTGCTCTCCTGGCAGGACGCTTGGAACCACGGCTTGAAACAGTTGTGTGCATCCAGGTTTAAAACGTTCGGAACAACATGTGTTGCATTTCAGATGATCTTGTAATAGAGTGCGATTTTATTAGCTCCAAGATGCATTCAAGAATATAAAAGGAATGTCTCCAATGCTGTAAATATGATTTTTCAAACATCGCGCAACTAAATGCGCCTAAAATTTAAAACAAAATGTTGTGTTATTATTCTCGGCGACTGAAATTTATCACCGCATTGTCAATAAGAAAGAACCATTGGACTGAAAGGTTTTTGAGATAAGCGACCAAATATTCTTATATTGTTTAAATCTTTAAGATCGGTTCGCAGCACTCAATACCTCTATCTCTTACTTTATTCTTCTGTTCATTATTGAGATATGCTCACTGCTCACAAATCGACTAAATAATATTTTTTGAGGTATGCACTTTTAGTAAATTATCTTAACCAACATGAGGAAAAAAGCGCTTCTGACCAAAGTACGTCTTTAAACACTTGTTTTTCTCTTTTTCAAACCTACATTTTAATAGCTACTTGGAAATCTAGTAACGTAGGTTCAGTTTAGAGTGGGCGGAAAGTATATAGATTGGTTGTTGGTAGAATCGTCTCTAACAGTTACTAAACTTAAATTAAAATGTAGGTGCGATGTTGAAATTAATATTAATCTCAGCTCAGGTGTGGGCGTTGTCTTGGCGACATTCGTTCATGCATTCTGAAGTAGTAAGTGTACAGTGTACCCTTTTAACTAATTAAACATCAAGCCCTAAGAACAGGTAATACAATACGTTTAGGAATTTTGCACTTTATTTTGCATTACCTTATACTCAGGGATCTACCCAAAAGAATATGACTTTGCAACGGTTACTTCATTTGGGTAGCGTTATGTTAAATAAAATGAAAAGCTAGCAGTTTCAGCACGAGAAAAGTATCGACTAAGCTACGGACATTCTGAGCTAATAATAATTAAGGCCTACTTATAATTTGAGATCTCAACAGAGACGAGAAGTTTGGAAGGGAATATGGATATCTAGGCGTTTTACAGGGCTTATGACCTGTCATTGGCTGGGTTAAGTGGCCACATGATGTATTACAACATTCCCCATTTCACCTAGCATTTGATATCCATATCTGCCAATATACAGTAAAATGGCGCGACGCTTCACATGTGAACACTCTCTGTCATCCATTGAGAAAATTGTTAAGCATTAGCCCGTAATGGGTGAAATCCAGTTTTTGTCTACAAGTATTTGGACACACTCAAAATGTTGTTTCTGAGGTACTTATAGTTTAATACCCACGCCTACGTTATGATGGTGCTTTTATAAAGCTAGTAATATGATAATATTATGGGAAGTAATCCATCTGTAGAAGTAATTTCACACAAAAAAATGGTGATATAAAATTGCGTGTGTTCTACTAAATAGTATGCTAAATCGTGTTATAGCAAAGCTGTTCTACATAATATCATGCAGATTGGTGTGTTGGATAGGTTATGCCTATTAAAAAAATGCCAGCTGCTGTCAGTTTCTAGAGTTCTACAGTGTATAAAGAGCGTGATTTAAACAACAGGTGGCGGGAATGCATCAATATTTTCAATATGAACGTCGCAGCTACTTTGTCGAGGAATAATATTATGCGACAATATGGAAGTCGTATAACTGTTTTGTAATTAATACGGACCATTGTTGTCCGGAAACATTAAATTAAGAAGTGAAATAAACAAACACTCATTGTCTGATCACCGATCATCATTTTATGGGGCGATAGTTGTGTAAGACATCTCTTTATTGTTTTGTGTTTGCAAGATGATAACGGTTTTCAAATTCCAATGTTTACTCTGTGCGAATTACTACAAAGAAATTACTAATAATAATAGGAATCTACAAACATTATACAGTTTCTTTCATTTCTATGAATTTAGCATTCCTTTAAAAATATTTGTCACTGGATAAGGATCAGGAGGGAATGGCAAGGAAAGGGCAGATTTTATTTATAAAACTGCTGTCTTTTCTGTTCGATATAAAGCAGCACTTGGAGGTATTCTGGTATTCAGTAGTATACCACAGAAGGGTCATTGAAACCGAATTCAGGAGATAATAAAATGGCAGACATAAGTAATGAAAATATGAGGAAGAAAACGTAAAACAATATCAGGTACGATCCATTTAAAACCCGTACAAATTTGGCATCAACCGATTCCCAACGAAAAGCATTTTATTCATTTTTTATTGATCGGGTTACTTCATTATTTATTACTTTTTTTTGGTATCGAAAGCCAGAAATGCGTTTATCTTATCGTTACTGTATCTCTTGGTTCATAACTTTTATTTCGAGAATATAATATTAATTATTTCGAGAATAAAATATTAAAACAATAACCTACTACATAAAAACGTTTGCACTAATCTTAATTTTTTTACAGCCTCCACTCAAAAAAGTCACAATTAAGTAGGTGTGTCCATACTAATGAACTTTCATTGGCTCTTGCATTAGAGTACATTATGATTATATTATTTATGTCTTGAACTGTATGTGGGCATGAAATTAAAAAAAACACCTATTATAATATTAAAAATGAATCTTTAAAGCTGTTAAGTAAAAAGTATCTTTGATCATGTCATTTGAGATTTTATTGAATCAATTATTTATTTTCATTTAATAAATACATTTTAGTATTTCTAATATTATTATAGTACAAACTTCTAAACTAAATATGACGTTTAATATTATTATTATTTTATACTTGATATAAATGTGATTTAATGAATCGACGGACTGATCGTGTCATTAAGTTTAATATGTATTAGGTATAATTCCTCCGTGCTCCGTGCAACATGTGGTTAGACAGGACTATAGAGATGAGATGTGTGTTTGTGTGGTGTAGTGTGGGAATCAGAAAAGGACGAAATGTTTTTAGGTAGGTAGGTACTAAGAGGACATGCGGCGTCTGTTCACCGCACCTTCCGTTATCTGTAGGCTTCGGTGTCAAGTTCCAAGAGGACTATCGGAGAGGAAAAAACGCGACGATATCAAGGATCAAGGAAAATAATCAGAGATCAGAAGGACTCGTGGTGGAGTAGGTAGGGCGTTGGGCTATGAATGAGGTCATGGGTTCGATTCCCGACGGGGTCTACATGATATATGAATTTATTTAACCGTGTTTTTTCACAAAAAATGTATTATATTAGCTGTAATAATTTTTTTATAGCTAAATAAAAATGTACAAATAAAAAAAAACAAACATACAAATATTTCATATGCGATACCTTGGATTGGCTTTGAAGCGTAAAGACTGATCATCTTGCATTCATGTACTAAATGATACACTGCACTTGGTGTACCAATGCAACATCTAACAATATCAATTCAGAGAAATTGGAATACATATACACGGTGTAACAAAACTCGATGTACAAACGAGAAACCAGTGAATCTACGTCATATATTGGAGTCGATTTTGTAGATTTTTTTTTATTTGACACCATTGTTTTCGAGAAAATTGAGTACGATAATTTTTGCAAATTGTTATCAAATATCATTGATTTAGTCAAATTAATATATCCATGAAGAAAACAAAATAAAAAACCGCATTTCAATAAGAATTTGTGCAATTTTACGTAATCTGCCATACTTAAGAAAACTTTTGAGAAGAAAAAATTTTTTTTTTTTCAAGCTCAGATTAAAAAGTCATATTACACATTCGAATCCCAATATGATGTAGATTGTAGATTTACCAGTTTTCGGGTTGTACTACGAGTTTTGTTACACCATGTATATTATAATACATTTTATCATATTAATTTGTACCTACTATGAAAAAATGCGAATGTGTGTTTGTCATTTAATTTTAGGTGCGAAGTGACTATTAAATTTATAATTCAGTCGCAATTTGGAAGTATTCAACGAATTAAGCAGATTCGGGAGATAAATATAATAATAAAAAGATAAGATAAATATCCAAGAATACTGAGTGCTAAAGTCACACCTTTATACAAACGGTGACGATTTTGGATTATCTGATCCATTAACTTAGTGCTACAGAAATGGTGTTTATCTTTCAGAAAAATCATTTGACTAGGGAAACGATATTGAAATTTCACTGAAAACGACCCCTTTTCGCACAGGTCAGCTATGAAATGGATTATGGATAAAAAATATATGATAATACCTACAAATTTACTAACGGTATTGAAGCCTACAGTTGTAAGAACTTGGAAAAAAACAATTGTAAAATATATGGTCTGCGAGAGGAGATTGACTATAAGATAGTTAAAAGGGAAATAAAATACAGTTTTATAAAATGCTGCGGGACGTGGACCTGATATACATATTCATGGTACATTATCAGTGGTATAGCCAAGATTGTGGATAGGTAGGGACTTAGCTGTTATCAGATAATTCATGATAAGTAGCTGCGATAGAAGATACTTCTATAGCTATCTTTTATTCGTCCGATGCAAAATATGTTTTGATCATTGTTTGCGCAACACAGTTTTTATTTTTACTATAAACCTATCAAATAAGAACAAGATAATTAATATTAATTTTAAGCATAAAATAAACTAGATTGGATAGTAAAGAATCATATTTATACGTGCCTACTTAAATTCATTCAATATCTATGTAGGTATAGCTTTTTGCTTCGACCCAACTGAACAAGAACAAGTGAAGCTTTTAAAAAAAAAATGTAGGTACCTAATTTGGGAATGACGTAACTTGCAAATGTTAAGTTAAGTGTTTACACTAAAATTCTAATAAATATTGTGCTTTATTACGAAAAAAACAGAGAAATCAAAATGGATTTTTTAGGTAATATACTTACTAAAAAGAATTCCAAATAATGGTAATATCAGAATAACCGGTCTGCATATTCTTGTAAATGCGTATGAGTGTGGAGGAAGCGAAGAGTGAAAAGTATGGTCTTGGATCCTTTTTGTCAACCCTTTAGGGGAAATCATTAGGCAAGTTAATAGAAAAATTTAATTAGTTTGTGGAATCCATGTGCTCCACATAGCGAGCGGATTTGGAATGATGATGATAATAGAAAAATGTAGTTATAAAAATATTTCATATTTGGTATATTAGACTGGCACTGGGGAGTAAGACATATCATCTTGCCTCCATGTAATAAATATGATCACGATTAACTAAAATTGATATAACGATTCCGTGCCCTTTGCACCATCAGGTGCGGATAAGGGAAAAGCAGTATGTAATAAGAAGTGGTACCTACCTACCTACACGTGAAGATTCAAAAAGTTTGAAAAGAAAATAAAGTAGAATAAATTTGACAACAGTGTCTGTGAGATAATGCCAAATTCTACTCAAAATTCTAAATGCTAATCTAGACTGGAATACATCTGAAATTCAAAACGAAGTTCTAGAATTCACACTTATTGCGAACAAATCGAATCCAAATGTAAACAAATGATATTCAACATTACACATTCAATTATTTCATTCCTCGACGCAAATCTCGAATCTTCTTCTTTCACTACGATTTCACCACATCAAATCTCAATTACAACATTTAAAAAATACAGTGAAGTAGGTAGGTATAGGTACGTACATAATATTATGTATTTTATATTTTTTTTGTAGTACAAAATAATATCAAGTGCGGGTTGTAAAACATGTAAATGATTGCATTTGAAATTGGTGAAAATTTTTTTAGGTGTGGGTTACATTAAAATTTATTAAATAAATTCATTTTAAAAATTTTGGATTTGGTTAAATTATTGAATGTAATGTCCTTGGATGAGGCTCAGAATAAAAATAGGTAGGTATAAAAATTAAAAATATATGTAAACTTAGAGGCACCAGCCAGTATTTTAATGTATGTATGCTGTTTTAAAAATCAAAAATCTTTTCGACAAAAACGTAAAATGGGCAAGTAAAACAGCTCGCGCCCGAGTGTGTGGGTGACGGGTAACCAAAATAAACAACTAATGAGTCTGTATTTGTGTTCCAAGAACGCTTATTTATCAAACTGTACCTCACCTTTTCTGTTGTTTCGTTTTGATCCGAGAAAAACAACACTTTTGGAGTTTTATTAAACTGTTTAACAATTTTTAAGACACTTTTAAGGCACTCAAACGTACGAAACTAACGACAAAAGCACTGAACACGCGCACCGGTTGACAATAAACCAAAGCATTACGCGGGGACCGGGGACTGCGTGGTGGGGAGAAAACTTATGAATGAACTTCACAGACACACCAACGACACACACACACTACAGAACTAGTGCCGCCATTTTATGCCAACAGCGCTGTGGTGGCAGAAACAGACACTAATAATTTTGTCGCCATTTTTAAACATTAGTAAAAGTTTATCTCCTAAAGATTTTATTCAATATGTTGCGGCTTTTCGTTAATTTAGATTTTTGTCGATACCGAATGAAAGATTTTGTGCGTGCGGAAATTAAGTTACAATTAATGCGAAAAGATAGGCTCAGGTCTCCGGGCAATGCCAGCTAGAATCTAAGCCTCGTCAATCCTATGAGAAAATAATCCCTTTCCTTGGTTTCCTGGAGGCGGATAAGAGAAGAAATGAAACTTTCTTGCAGCACAGAATCTAGTCCACTATCAATGTCCTAAACACACAATAACACAGCGAATTATAGTTCCAAATAATGCGGATGATTTGCGGAGAATTTAACACTTAAAATTTTATCAGAAAACAACGCGCAGACAATAATGCGGCGATGCGGTAATTTGATAGTAATCAAATTTACGTGCGGATTTTTTAAATTTGATGATGCGGGATTGTAACAATTTTTAATTTTACTCGCAATGTGCACAGAGGACAATGTGGATTATTGATAGAAGGATGGTAAAGACAAAGATAGAGGAATTGGATCAAGAAAACAAATCAACACCAGCAAATGTCCTGAGACCAAACCATCCGCCAACCACAATAAGTTTTTTATTTATTGTTTCTTACTTTATTGATTGTTACAGTCATACTTTTAATGTTTCATTTACAGAAGCTGGTTTATATGGTGAGTGTGGGTCTTCATATGTATATAGATTAAAAAAACGCTAATTATCTCAGAACAGGTGGTATACCCAGTGAAATAATTAGCAACCATACCACTAGTTCTTGTATTTTTCTGCTTCATATGTTTTTATATTTCAACTAATACTTATGTAAGAATGTAACAAAATTTATAACAAATGAATGCCGACATGTTGGCACTGAAACTGAACTGAATTGTTTGAATCGTAAAATGTATGTTTATAAGTTTATGTATTATTCTTTATTTATTTATTTAACCACCTCAACAGGCCAGGAGGCCCAATTACAGAGGGGAACAACATGCCAAACACCCAGTCTTCAGAAAAATAAATTCGGATTTTTGTGTTCTCACCGGGAATCTCTGTATCGTGAGTCCAGAATCTTAGCCATTATGCTACGGAGGCTGCCAGAATAATAAAAAAAAAATCTATTAAATATTTGGTTGATTTTTAAGAACACAGCAGTTAAGAGAAAGCGGTCAGCCCACTCGCTCCGATCATCCGTATATAAACTTAGTGCCTGAATTTCTTTCAGGAATTTAGCAGTAAAACATTTATTTTTTTCACACATTTTGGATACCTAACCAGGGAAGGGATCACTAATACGTCTATATCTAGATACAAGTCAGTACAAGGTCAATACAAGTGTTTATTATTCATTTATTTAAATTTAAAGCCAAAAGACATACATAAATAACTTTAAAAAATAAAACGATACAAACAAGCTTCTGCTAGGTACATAAAATGTGTGAAAAGATAATTGTAGTAGTTCTAAAATTAGAGCATGAGTGATGCCTATTTATTTAGATATCCGGATAGACCACTGAGGAGTTTATTCTTTACCTAGTTACATTTTCCTAAATTTTTTTACAAAATAAAACAAATGGAATTTATTTTATTTTTATTTATTTGATAGTTTTGTACATTGCTTGCGTGGAAACATATTATGATGCATATAAATAAATTATATTCAAAGTCTAACTAAAGAAGAGTAACTGTAAATAATTTTCACTTTTAATTAGAAAGTCCTTTTAATAACACAGCCAACTTTGAGCTCTTGTAGTCCGAGCGGAGTTGAACAAAGTTCAATAATATGGAGCGATCTAACTCGGCCTATAAACAAAGACACAAAGATGATTTACTGTGAGAGTTATACCAATAAATAATAAGGGTTACAAATGGGTGAAAGTCAATGGTTGTCAGACGAAGAATATGACCAAAAAAATCACAGTATTATTATCTCTCCAGATAGAATTATTATCTCTCCAGTTCTCTAAAGCTTTCTACTTACTATTATGCCTAAGGCCAGTTAGCTCTTGTTAAAAAACTAACACAAATATGTCTGAAACATTTCAAATGCATGGCGACGTTATGTTAGCTCAACACCAATTTCTTGGAATAATAACGAAAGATATAACATTTTGAGCCTTTAGGTAACAAAGTTTTATCTAACACAGACGTTATTTGGACGCTATTGGCTTAAAGTTTTTAATAAAAAGTATAGTAAAAATTTTCAAAAAAATTTACAAACCAATGTTTCTCCTTCACAAACTTGCTGCAAGTTTTCTGGTTTGACCAGTAGTAAGTTACAGAGAGCGTGGAGTGTATTGAACAGCTCTCCTATCAGGGGAGGCACATTCGGCCCACAGAGAGCTTTACGATACTCGTTCACATCACAAATGGCACACATAGCTCCTGAAAATTCATTTTAACGTGTCATAATATCAAATGCAAGAGAAAGTAGAAATAATAGTGGTACAAAAATGACTAGTTTGTGAACTTTGCAAATTGGCAAAAAATGCCATGCTTAAATGAATACCTCGACAGAGAAGAAGGCGTTACAACGGAAATAATTATGGATATGAATATTATTATTTCATTTCATTGTTTTGTAGAAAACTTTGTAAAAAAACAGTTTATGATTAGAAATTTAAATTCTAGTATTCTGTATGTGTTTACCGGCAGAATTGAATTGGAAGTTCATGAGATGTTCGTAGATAACTCTGTGCAGTCTGGTACCAAGTTCCTGGGTTACTGATCTGAAATTCTCTCCATCCAAACAGTCGTTGATTCGTACCATAGTAGTGTTAAGGTAGCTGACGACAGTGAGGCAAGCCTGAAACACAAACGGGAAATAGAAATCTGTTTGCTAAATACTGTATGATTTAGCAGAGCTTCGGTTTAATTACATAATAAAATTATTAACAAAACACCTTGGTTATAAAACTATAATTTAAGTCGTAACAAATAGAACAAGAAACATTAGTGGTGCATAGGGACCCTGTTTTATCCTCCTCAACACTAAAAACAATATATATATTTCGGGAATTGTAACAAAGATGATATTTTTTGTGACACACTTAATTAAGTGAATTATCTGATGAAGAGATGGATTTCTTGTCATTTTGTTTCATTCGCTGTGTTCATTGGTTGGTTGAAAGAGATTTCTTCTAAGTAATAAACCCGCCTGTTAACTAAATTTTGTGTATAAAGAATAAAAGAGGTAAAGGACCAGCATTGCAATGAAGATGATTGAGTTATTAATATTTCTTACAGAAGAAGCCAGTGTATCTACATCTCCCTCTGGCTTGAAGTCACTCTTCTTTAGTTCAGTTTGAAGATATTGCTTCACCCAACCGACTATTGCCGTCAGTGAACGGTCTAATCCGAGGTCTAACTTCGACTCCAAATGTTCCAAAACCACATTTTTCTTTTGCATACATTCAGCTAGTTTGGATGTTGAACTGAAAATAAAAGAAGTCACATTTGAAAATGTTTTGAAGCAGTTCGACATGGCTTTCAAGTTGACATAACAGAAAATTTAATAGAGTGGAGATATTAATACAAAGAAAGTTCAATACATAATAATTTAAGTATGCTTCAGTGGTATTTCCTGCATCGTTAGAAATACAGAATACCGATTTTTATAATTTGTAATAAAAATATTACATATTTTAATACTCACTTGACACAAGGTAAAACAAATTCTTGAAAGTGTCTCTCGAACATGTGAACTATTGTAAGGCACTGTTTTACAACATCAAAGAAATGAATCTGAAAATAGTAAATGAAATATAAAATCGAATAAATGAAATATAAAATCGAATAAATGAAATATAAAATCGAATAAATGAAATATAAAATCGAATCATTATCATCATCCCATATCCTCCCTGTGTGAAGCGCGTTTTTTTATTTTTTGGCCACCTCAACAAGTCAGGAGTCCCAAGTACAGAGGGGATTACAATTACCAGCGGTGCGATTCTCTTAAGGTTTTAGACACTTCTGCGCATACTAATTCAGTACAAAATCGTAAGCGCAGTAGCTGAAAAAAGTTAACAGAATGGAAGCGCAGACTTGAGAAAAATAGTTTTTAGATTCCACAAAGCAACTGCCTCTGCTAAGCGATCATCTTTAGTTCCTGAGCATCTTTTCAGAACATTTCCAAATATAAAGATTGTTGACTGCGTAAAAAATACCTCTTTTCATTAATTAGTAACAAAAAATGAAATGAGAGTCCAAATTTTTCTAAACAATCGTGGTTAAGGCTCTCGGGAGGCATACGTAGTATATGGTCTAGCCAGCCGAAACGCCTATGTCGGATGACAGTAGATACCAAGGGTTTCTAAACCTTCTGTGTATTTGATAAAGATCAATAAAAAAAAATTCGAGGAGAAAGTATGGAAAATTTGGCACATTCAGCAACATTACGAGGTTTGTCCGGAAAATACGTATAAAAGTTGAATAATAACTTTATTTTACAGTTTGCAGTCACCTGGCAGGGGGCACTACTGCTGTAACCAATCCCATCAACGCTCAGTTCGAGTCAGAGCACTCTGCGTGTAAGTAGGAGTGTGCGGCTGCTTGTTGAAAGTTACCCTTTTTCACCTGCCGCCGGCATGGAGCTCTCTCTGATTGAGGAACAGCGCATCAACATCAAGTTTCTTGCAAAGCTAGGCAAGAATGGCCGTGAGATTTTTGAGTGTTTGAAACAAGTTTACGGAGACAATTCTCTGAAGGAACCAAACGTGAACAAGTGGTTAAAAAGGTTCCGGGAAGGCCAAGAAGAAATGAAAGATGACCCTCGCCCAGGACGCCCGTCGACATCGAGTTCTGATGAAAATGTTGAACGAATTCGGGCTTGTGTTCTTAAAGACCGTAGATTGACAGTCAGAATGATTGCTGACGAGCTGTCAATCCCCAAAACAATCGTTCACGAAATTCTGAGACAAAAACTTGAAATGAAGAAATTGTGTGCGAAAATCGTACCGACTTTTATACGTATTTTCCGGACAAACCTCGTATAGTAGAATTTAATCTCACAATAGAAAAATAGATATCACAAAGATGCGACAATTATTATTTTACCTTAGGTGGGGTTTTATTTTCAGCAATGGGAATACATTGTAGTCCAAGATCTACTGCATAATCACAATGTTCCACCAGCAGTTGTTGTACCATGCATTCCAGTAACAGGGTTGCATTTCCCGCCAATTCGTTTGGTGCAGAAAGCTAAAACAAATTGTCTAATAAGTCCATGTAAAAATAACTCATATCAACATACAGCAATATTATATTATTTCTATGTATCCCCATTAAAACATTGAGGTAACTCACAAAAGTGGCAGATAAAGTTGACACACAATTAAGTGCATCAGAAGTTTATTCAGTTTCACGCTACGCACACTAAAGTTGACAATGTCCATATGAAATAGTGTTACAGATGTATGTAGGAAAAGAATTGGTAAGGTTAAAGAAGTTCCTGTTTTGTACATGGCATAGTATTGAAAAATTAAAAATATGTTTATTTACCGCTTTGCATCGAATAAAGGATGTTTTCGCGTCCTGCAACATCTGCGTAGCGAGTTCTTCAGATAAAAATGTTTCTCCACCATAATTCTCAATTTGGGCGATATTTATATTGGCCCTTGCTCCTATTACAGCTTGCAAATCACGCCGCAACTCTTGAAATCTAAACAAATAAAGAATAAAATAGTAGAAAAAGTTATATTTAAAATACAAAGATGTTGAATACCATAATAGAAAATGTAGAGGAAATGAGGTACAAGCAAAAAAACTTGGTTGTATAACATGTAGATATATCGTAAATTTTCAAAGAGTTTTTACTGATTGACGTCACTTACCAAGTTACAACTGTGATATAAGTATTACATGTAGATATTGGTGATCGCCATGCTATATTAACTAAATTAAAATATTATGTGCAGAACAAATTTTAAACTCGGCCAAGACCCATTTCATGATTATGATTGATCAAACCTTAGGCTGAAAGTCATAGGCGTGAAATTATTTAAGCTAAATTCAGAATGCATTTTTTATGCATCGATTTACCCTCCAGTTTGTATCTGTTTCCTAGTGTGCTGTCTGGAAGCGTAGTACTTCTGTAACGCTGAGCTGAAGACAGTCTTGAGTCTTTGGTTTTCTAGACGGAAGTAGGTCTCTAGGGGCTTTCCCACTGCCCCTCCTAGGGCCCCCATTCGCCCCAGAAGCCCACTGGATGCCACATCACCCAGTTTAGACAGTTGCTCGCAAACTTTTTGGGTGCTGGAAGAAAAATTAACATAAATAATCACTGTAAAATTGGTATGGAGAATCATCCACGTTGTATTTTCTTCTTCTTAACTCTTAGAACAAAGAAAGATAACCACATTTTATAGTACATGAAACTAATAATAATAATTGCAATTTGTAGTTACCTTGTATACATATCGTAAAGGTTCTTCAAATATTTATCTAGGTCACTTTTATCTGACAGTTTGGTCTGAATATACTTCTGAAGCTTCAAATGGAATATGTTGAGTATAAATTTACTCATTACTTGGTCTGGGTTAGAAAACACAGTCTTGATTATTGCGTAATTGTTTTCGCACATCGGCAATATACCAGCAAACACGTCTCTGCCAGTAAAAGAACTCTGAAAAAATCAGGGTAAGTTTAAAGAAAATTACAAAGCATGTTAGGACATAAATTTAAATGCTTCGATAAAATTCAATACAATGCATTTTTTTTTGTAAATGCAGTAAAATTAAACAAACACAAAACTATCAGTGCTACTGTTTGTGGAACGGTAAATTAATAAGTAAGATACAATCATTTAAACTTTGGTGTTAGTACTAATGTTTACAATGGCGTCATTAGCTTTTCTTATTTGTACCGCACTTGAAACATATTTCATAACTATTATAAAGATATTTAAAAATATGAATACCATTTGACTTGTTTCAATAAATGCATCTATACACTGTGAATATCCTTTAAAATTGATCAAGATGGTGGCGATTTCTTTCATTCTGGGAATGTTCTCTGCTGTCTGTGCCCGTACGAATTCTTCTATTAAATTCCTTTCGATCTCATCGTACTTGGATTCTATCTTCTTTTTTGCTAATTCAAAGCTATCAGGTGGTAATTCCTGGGAGATTGTGTACAATTTCTGGATCATATCTGCTGCTTCATCAATCTGAGAATATTGGAAGATTTTTAGATAAACAGATAATATACATATTATAAACAACATTTTGAGTGTGTCCAAATACTTGTAGACAACAACTGGATTTCACCCATTACGGGCTAATAAATTGTATTTATTTATGGATAATTTATTAAGCGCTATTTTTGCGACAAATCGCCTCAAGAGCGCTGTACAATAAAGAGACTAGATCACAACACCTTGCAGCTACCAGCTAGCAGATATAATATATTATTTAACAGATCTTACAGAATAACCAAAGGTTGCAGCAAAATAAAAATAAATGATTATCAAAGAGCACATCAAACTTTAGGGAATTATAGGCTAGTTTTCATTGTATTATTTACTTTTCCATAAAAAATAAATAAAAACCCAATTTTGCAGCACCACTTTCTGTACCACGCTAACTTAGTCCCATGTTAATAGTATAGGGCAAAGCACTTTTTTCTAGCCCCGGTACTCCCATTAATATAATTAACAGTTTGTTACTTTTATTTTTGTTCCAAAATATATTGGATCTAGAATTAATTAAGTTTGTCAATACACCGCATTTCAGTGCACGAGATTTGGGGAGCGTGCTTTTGCAGTTGCGGGCCCTATGGCTTGGGATTCTTTCCCCCAGAAGTGCGCAACTGCGAGAGTGAAGTGATGTTCCCAAAGAAACTTAAGACCTATTTGTTCTCTAAATCTTTTGATTAATGTATTTTCTACTCATAGAGTGAGTTTCATTCACTTAAAATTTCCCGAGCCGCTAAATTCAATATTTAAAGCGACCTTGAGGTATATTTATACGAAAATGGCGCTTTATAAATTATCTATAATTTCTGATGATTGTTTTGGCGCTTAATAAATTGACTTATTATTATTTTTATCAGAAGTGAGTAAGTCCGCTATAAATTTTGTCAACATCTGAACCTACCTTGGAAGGTTGCATGAATATGTCGCTCTGCACCGGCCCAGGCGAGAGGAAGTCGGTGAGGAGGGTGAGGAGAGCCAGGGCTGCAGCAGCTCGAGCTCGGGGCTTCTGTGCCGCCCCCAGCTGCTCCCCCACCTGCAGGGCGCGCCCCCCGGCCCAGTTAATGCGCTCGTCCAGCTCCGAGAAGACACCCACGGAGTGCTAAACAGATGGCACCAAATTACGTATTGAATAAATAAAGTCAATGTTTGGAGATCCTCAAACAAGAATTCAGTAGAAGTGGCGTTTCCATACAAATTTATTTATCTAATCGACGGTTCCTACGTATAGGTACTGTTGAATCTAAAAAAAAAGGCAACATTCGTTTTATTGCTCTAAACTGTCCGATTTACATAATATTTTCAGGTGGTCAAAAAAATTTATAATTTTATTCAATTCGAAACACCGCAAATTTAAGAGAAAAAAAAAACATTTTTTTTTAACTATCTGAAATATGTAAATTGGACAGTTTAAAACAATAAAATGAAAATCGGCTTTTTTCAGATTCGACAGTATACACAGTCGTCGTCGAAATTCCGTCTAAAAAAAAAATTGCCGTCGTCGAAATTCTGTCTAAAAAAAAAATTGTCTCAATTATATATTATTATTATAATTATAATTATATAACCTTTAATGTATTTAAACGTCAAATTCTCCATATTAGTTGGAGGTTTTACAGTTTCACTTACTTTATGTTGTTCCTGAAGTTGAGCTAATTTCAATGTGTAAATGTCTTCTTCTTCCCTGACGGATTGTTCTAGACGTAAACATTTTCTTTCTTGTCTTTCTTGAAGAACCTGACAATACATTACAATTTAAAAACAATATCAAAACATTTGTATACTTTATTTCATCAGCTTTATCATTAAGTGTGGAATTTGTTCAATGAAATTTTTTTGAAAAAAATGTATGAATGTAGCAGAAACAAAAGAAGTGTGTCAGGACAGAGTGGTGTACCATTCTATCTTCTCTGTTTACCCCTGGCTAATGGCGTGATGGTTAGTTAGTTACTTTACATATTAAAATTAAATGAGAACAAAAGTGTAAAATCATCTTGTATTGTAATAACATAATACTATGTAGTTCGGCAAAATATGGAGATTTCCATCAGAAGTTTTTTAAAGCCAATCACAAAAAATAAAAATATCAGTAAAAGTTTGAATAATATGTAGGTAGACAATAGGATTCTTTCTTAGCAATTAGAATTAATTGAATTTATCCACATTGATACGTATGCAACCAAAAAAGTGCACTCGCAAATACTTGCAACAAAAATAATTTATGAAATGAATGCCTGTAAATGGATTTTGCAATTTTGTAATAAATATGTTATTTATTTATGATATTCCATGCCTTTTGGTTTTCTTATAAACACATAAATAAAATACTTATTTCAAACTTTACTTTCAAATCTCTGATGGCTTGTGTGAATGTCTCGTGTATCGCTTGAGGATCGAATTTCTTCCCGGGACCTTCTTTCATCGTTCTCCAAGCCAATCTTTCCACAAACTCATCAGCATCAAATGGCTCCTAAAAATATGAAAGCAATAAAAAGGCGAAACACAATCACAGCAAAGTAAGTCGAATTAGAAGAAAAACAGTAAAATATCAACTATGGACTGAAAGAGACGTACTTTAAAGTAAAGCGGTTTACATTTAAATTTGTATGTACATTTTCAATGTTGTCGGTAAAACACCAATTAGCTACTTGGGGCATAAAATTAATCCAGTCCCTGAGCCAGCGGTGAGTCTTTCATGTAAGCCGCCCGTTTAAGCTTACAGCTTACAACTATTGGAGGAAACCATGATCAAATACATATATTATTTTATTCTTTTTGCAATTATTATTTAAAGCATTTCAATTTCATTGGTATACTGGGATTGAACGTGTTAACGCACGAACGAGCTAGTATACAGGGGGAATGGGCAGAGTATGCAAGTCACAGCACATTCTGAGGACAAACGTAGTATAGTTATATTTTTACTTATTTAATTTCATTTAAAAAAATTGTATGCACATCACAATTAATTGCAGGATATGGGGTTAGGTAAAAATAAGGGTTTAACAAATGGATGGATGGATATGAGATTTGTAAGATAGTTAAAAAATATTTTTACAGTTTCAGATACGAATGTTGAAATAAATCATTTCTCATACCCAATAGATTTGGTAAGGTTACTGAGCTCTGTAATAATACCACACATAAATATTAAAGTGCATGCTCACAACAAATATAAAAAATAAACAATGGGAGACGGATTTATTTTTGAAGAAACCTATTTAACTTAAAACGCAGCTATCATGAAATAAACTAGGAAAACACGTCATTTTCATTGTTAGTTACGCCCATCAGAGTTCATCTTTCTAGATTACATATTTTTTCCAGTAGAAATGATCAAAACTTCATTATTGAAGATTGTTAATGGATGGATGGATATGAGGAGTTATTTGACAAAATTATAGCTACCTGCTCCAGCTCTTTCATGTATTGGCTCATCATTTTGAAAAGAGTTTATTATCTTTTTTATAAAAAATAAATTATAATTAAAAAGCAAATAGTTTCTAGAATACATTGAAAAATTCACACACAATATGCTACTAATATGACGTGACATAAATTAACATCAAATCATGATGTATTTTTGTGGAAAAAGACAACAATCCTAAATGAAAAACAATAATAAATTTGTCAAAAAACACAAAATATTTTCCATAAACTCAACTGACAGCATGAAACGTCAATGTAGGCTTGGGTAACTCAGTTTTTGAACCGGTTCAAAAGTACGGTTCAAGCTATTTGAGCTGCTGAGCTGTGACTCCGATTGCTAAGAGCCGCAGCCGCGCCGGCTCAAAGTGTAATACTAAAATTTAGCAATTAAATAATGCGGTTTGAACGTCCCCGCACCTTTATAAATCGAAGCCTCCTACGTATAATATCCTAACCCACAAATCGTCGATTTTGAGTTTTTGGTGGATTTCGTCTGTATTTAACTATATCTTTAATTCTACCAAAATAAAAAAAATATTTTGCCAATAATAAGGGCTTTTTTGGGGCGTAATTTGTCGTATCTACAACCAATGCATATGAACGAAAATATTTTCAAATGCTCCTCTGTAAAATCGCATTTTGTGGGTTACGATATTATACGTAGGAGGCGTCGAAATAATGCACTCGATGCGCGATGGGTAAGCTGGGGTAAGCGCAACAAATGATCATTACACAATCGACACAAAAATTAAAATACATTTTTCTCATGACCGGGTGTTTGAGGGGGTTAAATAAAAAATACTTAGATTAATTCGGTGTAAAATGTTACCTATGTTCCTCTGGGCCTCATTTTGGAAATTTATCATAGTTTTTAAGTGATTTTAAAATTGGCGGATGTTTTTATTTGATTTTTCACATACTATTGACCTTTATAAAATTCCCTTACCATCTAAATACTGGTATACCTTAATATTTCATTACAATCCTCTTAAAATGTTAAGTTCCCAGGATTCTGGTCCACTGCTGATAATCTGTTAGGTGTTGGCAGTTTACGTCAAACTTAGAAAACGTACAGGATCTGGAAGGTGACTGCTTTGCTTAGTAGAGGCAGTTTGTGGAATCTATAAAATATAGGTACTATGCAGAATGGTATGAAATTGACGATAAAACTTTTTGGAAGTTATCATAGTACTCGTATTTTTAGTTTCCATAAGTCTGCATAACAAAAAATTACTTAAATAAAAAATAATTAAGTACCAGCCAAACTTTTTGTCACCTGTTAAAGTACGAAATTCAAAACAAATGAAAATGTAGCAATCAATAATATTTTGGAACAAGTCATAGTTCTAGTAATCTTATACCCTAAATTCTTGTGAAATACATATTTTTTATTTACCATTACATGATGTTTTGGAGTGTATTATATTTGTACAGATTTATAACATAAATTATATTTGTTGATTAAATTGTACATTGGTACTAATTCCATGGAGTATGACTTAAAATGTCATGAGAATTACTGAACATTGACACATCCATGGAAGTAAACTTAACTCCTAGGCAATCTGAAGTAATAGCATTAGAAAAAAGAGGCTATTTGATCGGAAAGAAAATTGGCCAAGGATCGTATGCCACGGTCCACCAAGCAACATACGCAGATCCAACTAACTCTAAGAATACTTGCCTAGCATGTAAAATATTCGACAAGGAGAAGGCGTCAAAAGATTTTCTCAAGAAATTTTTTCCAAGAGAAATTGAAATTTTAACAAAGATTGAAAATCCCCATGTAATACAAATACAAAACATTCTTCAAAGAGGTAATCGAGTGTTTATTTTTATGAAATATGCTGAAAATGGGGATTTGTTGGATTACATAAAGAAAAACGGAGCTATTGCCGAAAACCAGGCACGAATATGGTTCTTCCAAATAGCAAGTGGGCTGCAGTACCTTCACAACCAGAACATCGCCCACCGAGACCTCAAGTGCGAAAATATTTTGATAAGCAAAAACTATCATGTTAAACTGGCAGACTTTGGGTTCGCTCGATTCTGCACTGATACTAGGAATAAGCGCGTGTTGAGTAGAACATTCTGCGGCTCGGCTGCATACGCAGCTCCTGAAGTCGTCAGCGGCACTCCGTACAACCCCAAGCTCGCCGACGTTTGGTCTTCCGGAGTAGTGTTGTTCATTATGCTAAACGCATCTATGCCTTTCGACGATTCTAACCTGAAGAAACTTCTAAAGAATCAGATATCAAGAAATTGGAACTTTAACTCTAATGCAAAAGAAACTCTCTCTTCCGTTTGTAAATCTATAGTTAAGCACATACTAGAGCCAGACATTACATTGAGGTATAACTTAGATCGAGTACTGAATCACGAGTGGTTGAAGAGTGCCAATAAGAGCGGCGTGAGTGTCCTCAGCCAGTTAATGCACATTGCGACCAACAACGCTCCCAACCTCGGGACAAAAGGGGACAAGCTGGACCCGTGGGCAGCAGGACCTTCGGGGAAACAAAACACTACTACATGTTGATTATTATGTGTGAGCAAAAGTGGAATTGATCAAAGCAGTAAATAAAACAAAATAATGCAATGGTTAAGTTTATTTTAAACCATACATTTTATGTATTTTTTTTATTATTATCAAACTATAGAGCTTATGCCACTGGATCGTCTCCCTTGGTGGTTCTTGTGTAGATCACCTGGCCGTGGTGCTGGACAACTTGCTTGATGAGACCTGGAAATACAACACAATTATTACACGCACTTGCCTTTACAACAAAAGCAACCTGAAATGAAGGTATATTATCATGGACAATCAACATCAGTCTCAATATATCAGAATTTCTACTCTCACACATTTCAAGAAAGTAAAGTTTAATCATTTGAAGTTGTCCATAAAAAGATTTGAATAAAAAACTCTATTTTCTACATTTTGAAATATCTCTAAAATTAATCGATATTTTAATCTACAACAAATATTCTTATTTACATTTAACGTAATAACTATACAGAACACAATATCTCCATTTGCATCATAATACCGCGTACAATAATCATATTATTTCTTCCTGTCCCATTGTAAAAAGTATTGGTGCTATAATGTGATTAAGTAAAATCATTTTTGATAATTTGAATCTCTTTATAAGAGGCGTTTCCATTTTTTTTTCTTGTAAATCATATTATGCAAGGTCATTTCGAAAAGAAAATAGCGCATTTGATTTACCAGTGTTATTAATTTGTCAGGATAATATAAATTTTAATTTTTTAGTTTGGTCTTAATATCTAGATGGGAATGGTGATGTGTTTTAAAATACGAATAAAGAGATGGCAGGGGGTTCCAACCTGAGATTTCTAGAAATAAAGACCGCTACACTACCACTGGGCCACCACTTAACTTACCATAGTCTATAAATAATCACTCTTCTTTTTATTTTGACTTAACTGAGGTACACATTCAAATTCAAATTGAAACCAGTAATAATTACACTGAAGAAACTCATCAATAAATATGGAAAATCTGAAGTAAAAGTTAATATTTTGAACCATTGTTACATTTAATGTCAATTTTTAACAATTATAATCAAACCCGCCTCCGAAAAAGGTAAAACTAATGCACTATTTAAACATCATTGGTACATGAAAACCCCAGGAAGTAAATTACTTTACAATGAAGTAAGATAATTTGCGTATATCTATACAGATATTGAAACATTCTTGACGTGATAAAATAATTAAATCTCAACCTATCAGATAGAATGTAGAAAACAAGTTTTAGCTAAGTGAAATTTGAGTTGAAGAATTTACATAATCTGCTCTATATTATTTATCCAAATGTACTTTATTCTTGTAAATTTAAAAAATGTTTCAACTGACTTTTCTGTTTATTTCTAAGGATAATTAAAATCAGAAAAACTAATAAAACAAAAGGTACATAATTAATTTTACCTTTATCTCTCAGTTCAATCAGAGCCCTCCGCGCCAAACTTCCTCTAATCTTCAATCTTTCGGATACTACGGCGGGGGTGATCAGTTTGTAGGATGGGACTTCTTTATACAACTTCTCATAAGTTGGCTTGTCGAAAAGAACCTGATTGTTCAACTTATCGCGAACTTTTCCCTTGGACCACTTCTGCAATTAAAAAAAAAAAAAGTCAATTTGGAGGTTATATATTCAAGCTCACAACGATAATGAGAACCGGTTCTGTCAGTCTCAATATATCAGTTTTAAACCTTCACAGATTTTAAGGGTAAAGTTTGTAATCATTCAGAGGCGATGTATCAAAATCAGCGGCCAAAATTAATTTCGATTTTGACGGTTCGTTTACAATATTATTGACAAATGAGAATACGTACCTTCTTCTTGGCTTTACCGCCTCCGGACCCTTCCTTCTTTTTCTGGGTCTTTTGCGGCTGCTTCGCCGAAGACTTTGAATCCTTCTTGGGCGGCTAAAACACAAAAATACAAGTTTGTGAAAATTTGACAACCCAAGACAATCCATGTGGTGTTTGAAACGTCAAAGGCTTGTTTAAAACGGTGTAAATTGATACGATGTGACGAAGGATGCCTATATAAGAACTACGGGTATCGACATTTAATCAAATTTTAAACACAGAAGTTAAAAAAAACTGTTATTTCAAACACAAAAACGAAAATCCACGCGACAACTCACCATGCTGGTTTGATTAAGAAAGATGGAGACCGGATGCCATAGAAAATTTTGTGATGAAATAATTTTTTTAACAGAGCGTATATCCGGTCAATCGGATGTTCGTAAATGCGATAAATAAGTACTATTATTTTTTCGTACATCACATTCTGACTCTTGACACTAATCTACCATAGAATGAAACAGCTGTTATTCATTGTTTTCAAAAAAGTTGTTTTTGTCAGAATTTGAAATGTGTCAAAACACGCCCATTTAAATTATTTTGTTTTTAAAATATATACATTAGTGGTTTCTGTTTCTATTTTGACAAGCAGATTGATTCAAAATGCAGAATTCTCAAAATTTGGGAACACACTTCAATAACATATTCCACATGATGGGTGGTCTACCACAAGGGCATGAAAAACCTTTAAAACATGCTCTTTACAATGCAATTGCCTTATTTTTACTCGCGGCTTGCTGTGCAGTCGGATTTGCACTCTTCTTGGTGCTGGAACCATTCTTTAAGCCACTTTTGTGGGCTCTGCTGGTTGGTTCTCTGTTGCATCCTATAAAATATTCCATCGCCACGCGAATGACACAATGGTTTCAGAAAATGGAGAAAAGTAAGAGGCCGCTTGTTATTGGTATATTAACTATACCTTTCGACATACTGAACGAAATATCTAAACAGACTAGTACAGCTATTCAAAAATATTATAAGGTTTGTTTTTTTTGAATGTATCCAATAATATCTTTGTCCCTGATATGATACACTCTTCTCTAAATAAGGACTGTTTATGTAACCTGTTCTTTAACTCAGAAACAATAATATCATGATTGGCTCAAGACTATGGACTAATAAATTTGCTTTTATTTAATTTACGGTTAAAGTATAGCAATTATTGTGCAAATGCAGTTTTTTTCTATAAGAGTCGTTAAGTAATTGAACCGAAAGAAAGGTATGAAAATTACTTAAAAATATATTTTGGATGAAACTACATAAAAAGGAATAATGTTTGGTATGTAAGATGTTCAGAACCAAATAGTATATTTAAACCTTAGCAAAATATGCTCGTTTGTGAATAAATCTTGTAAATGGCTTCCAAAAATTTATATTATAAATTTGTGTAAATTAAAACTGAAATTTCCACCATTACAGATAGCCGGTTGCTTGATTCTATCTGCTGTAACTCTGGTATGGATTTTCCATTGGTTTCCTTGGAGATACTTCAGCTACATTTGGGAAGTGGCCAAAATGTTTAATGTTGTCATCAAAATGCTACTGCGAGTCTGCAATACTTTTACTGTGAGTAGCTTAGCCTAAAAAAAAAGAAAATGAATTTTAAGTCTGAATAATCAACAAGTATGCATGAGAAGATGTATGAATGTGGAGAAAGCAAGGGAAGTATGCCAGGACAGAGTGGTGTGGCGTTCTATCTTCTCTGCCTATGGCGTGATGGTCAGTTACTTACAAACAATTAAAGTGATGTTTGAGAATAAAATATATGTGGTAGAGTTCGACACTAAGATTATTGGATTCAATGTTTATCAATAATGATATGTCATAAGCCCTGTCGCCAGATATCTATATTCCCTTTTAAGCTTTTCGTCATTATTGAGATGTCAATATTGTAATTGAATACAGGCTGTCATATTGGCTGTCATGGGTGAAATTCAGTGTAGGTCTACAAGGATTGAATATGTATAAAAATTTGTGGTGCATAAAAGCACTTGGTTTCCTCTAAATTTTATGCTGAATAATTGAATTTAGTTTATGTCTGTGTATGCTAATCTTAAAGGAGAATCTCAAATAGATTGATTTGTTTTTAGTTCTTGAGCCTTTCCTTTGGTTATGTGATCACCATTAGTATGATGTGGAATAAAGAAAGAGAAGATTTCTTCAGGAAGACATCCCTACTAGTTTGGATCTGTATCAGTAGCTACATATCCCACCTAACCGGCACTTTTCAAGGAATTACATTTATCATCCTACAGTTCATCGCTCTTGTGGGATTTATATTACAACTCCTAGAAATTTACAATCAATCAAAGAGTAGAGGTACACAGCGTACTTTTGTTTTTGTTAAATGGAAGCTATCAAATTAAAAAAAAAAAAATTGTTTGATTATCTACGTAATTGTACATTTAATGGAAAATTAATATTTCATTTTAGGAAAAGAAATATCATATTTTGGTGCTGCTAAATTGACACTATTGAACAAAGATAGTTTTGGAGACGAGAACGAAACCAAAGAAGATGAAATAAAATGCGAGACGTCACCAACAGTTTCGAGCGATGAGAAACCGACGCCTGTTGTATCTGATTCCGGCGAACCTAGTTCAAAACCAGCGGATGCAACGTTTCCAACTAGATCCCGCTCTGCATTTCAAACAAGGACCCTCTCCTGTCTACCTCTGTCCACTCCCGAGTCTAAATCAGCCATCGAGAGCCACATTGTTGCGGCCCTGCAGCGTAAGGCATTAAGTACCGACATGAGTGGTGACTCGAAGACATACAAGCCTGTAAATACTGCAAATGAGGAGTCTGAGAGCCTGCTTTGCTTCAAGTTCCTGCTGTGGGCCTGCGGCGGTATGGTGCTCTGGAAGCATCCGTGGATGTGGCCGTTGATACTCATTATTTTGGCAACATTCGCAGTCAAAACTATGGGCAGGTTTTTTGGTGTTTGGAATTTGATTGGAAATTATATTAGTGATGCAGCCAAAAATATTAAATGCTGGTGTGATTTAAGGTAAAATCTTGATATTGTTTTTTTCATTACATGCACATCTACACTTGCATATTATAGTAGGACATATTGTCATTTTTTACTTTGTTTAGTACTCAATTATTATAACAAAATATTTACTTGCATTCGTATTTGTCTCATACCAACCAAGCTTTTGTATAGGATGGAAATGTACATATATCTATAATCCACGGGGCGCTGTATTTAAATTATGTTAAAAAACAACGATCCATACAGATGCAGCTAGCAGGAATCAAAGACACAGTAGAGTTAAGAATATTGTACATTTTTATGTGGAGATGCAGTTTCTAGTTCATATAATTTTGAAATAGAATTTTTGTTTCAGATATTCAGCACTAGTGCCGGCACATATGCAAGGCATTATAAAAATGATGATTCAAGTTAATCAAACATTACATGAAGCAGCTAAGGATTCTATTGACGCTGTTTCGTCCGCTCTCGTGATATTTGGGCTAGTAATGTTTTTAACTTCTGCACCTATTTTCATGGGAGTACAGGTAAGCTGTCCTGTAGATTTAAAATAAAAACGTTTTGCTGAAATTTTGCTAATATATGTTTGATCGAAATTTTTGAGTTGCCAAATCCGGTGTAGTATGATTTCCAGCATTTGTCCATTTATATTCAGTACCTCAATCAGTCCCAAATATAGCAGAACTACTAGATTTACTAACCCTTTTTTTGAAATAGTGGTTAAAAATAGATTTTTTAATTTTAATAGTGTTGTTTCAAACTATATTATTGTGGAAATTTTGTACAGATATGTAAATGATATGTCTTCTAGATATATTCGGAAGGTATAACCGTGGTACAGCTAACTGGCAGCTTGATAAACAGAACTGTGGTCCACAATCCAGAACTCCGCCAACTCCTGCCACCAGGACTTGATGATACTATTGACTCACTTCTTGATAACGCCTACTTGTATGGACGAGAAGGTTTATCTAAAGCCGTAAGTTGGAAAATATTGAATTATTTCTTGAAGCATTTATTCATTTATTCAATTAGAGCATCTCATGTTGAAAATCATTAATTGTTTAATTGAAATCCTTTGTGCAGATCACATTTGGGTCCTGACTTAGATTCATTTTTCATATATGACTTTCAGCCTAAGAGTTTAGAATATTGACTATAGTATAAGATCGTGAATTTCCTGCAAAATTGTGAAATTTTATTTGAATCTTGTTTACGGAGTTATCACTCGTCAGCATTGATTTTTGCTGTTTTAAGTTAACTTATTCTCAAACTGAGAAAGCAAACTTTGATATTTTCATAGATAGTTTACAAAATTGATCACTGAATGTCGAAATTCAAACTAGGAGATCTTTGCAAATATGTACGACTTAAAAATTATAATATTAAATCAGGAACATATATATATCAGTCATCACACTGTGGTGTATCAATGTGTTAACTTAATAATAAATAAGAAAATATGTATACATTCAGTACGCAAAAGGCCTCAAAATCCTGTATTGTAACGATAAGTTTGATGTACGAGGTCTGTTTTCAAAAAGTATCGCGAATTTTATATTTTTTCAAAAAGTATTTATTTATTCATGAATATCTATTTTGTCCCCTTCAAAGTAATTCCCCTCGGATATAATACATTTATGCCAAAAATCCTGAAGCACTTAAAAAAATCATTTTTTGTGATCTTGTTCAGCTCCTCCTTCGATGCCGTCTTTATCTCCGAAATGGGCCTCTTCAACAGGAAAAAGTCACAGGGGGCCAGGTCTGGGGAATACGGTGGCTGCGGCGCTATTACTGTGTTGTTTTTGGCCAAATATTCGCGCACAAGCAACGATGTGTGAGCAGGGGCGTTAACATGGTGCAAAAGCAGTTTTTGTTCTTCCACAAATCCGGGCGTTTCTGGCGGATTGCTTCGCGCAAATTGCGCATAACTTGCAGGTAATATTCCTTATTGACCGTACTACCCTGTGGCAAACTCATGATGATCATATTTTGTTTTTCACACAAAATTTGATACGGATTCTTTGATCCATTTTTTTGGAATAGGCAAAAATCGAAGACGAGCCCACATCCAAGCAAAACAGCTGTCAAAAATTAACTAAACATTCAAAATGTCCGACCTTGTAACATAAGTAAGGGACGTGAGTACCAACATAACGCTACAAAAAAATCAAAAATCAAATATTAGCCCGCTTCAAATTTCGCGATACTTTTTGAACAGACCTCGTATTTCTTCATTGAACTTATTTTTAAAAATCATTTTATTTTAGTGTGTTTAACAAATGTATAATATGTTTTTAGATTAAAGGTGTGCTGGAAGACAGTGATTCTGAGAAGAGTGCGAAAATAGAAAAGCAACTTTTAGAATTATGGGACAGGGTATATCAGGCGTGGATGTCGAACAACGAAATGGGTCCACAAGTCAACGCAGAGGCCATCGAACAATCTTGGAGATCTTTTGTGGATGACATAACTAAAACACCAGGTACATTCATTACTTTTCACAATACGTGAAACATAGAGTGTATTATTCTCTCATTTTCAAAATTTTATTTCATTTTATTATTAAGTTGTTTTAGAAATTGTTTATACATTTTTTGCTATCTCTACAAATTGTGTTTATTTATTTTACTAGCAAGCAGAGTGTGCCCATTTTCGGGTTTTCATCATTGTTTTCTTCTGTCAACATTACCCCTTTCAAAGGCAAATGATTTTTACTTTTTTTATGGTAATGTCAGACAAGGTAAATGTGGAAGAGAAAAACATTTCTTATAAATAATAAATTATAATTCGTCATGAACACTATCAAATGAAAGTTGTGTTACGCTAAGTAGGTCTCTGTTGCATCGTGTTGGTGATGAATTCAGATAAATATCACATTTGTATGTTGCATTTAAAAAAGTTAACAAATGTGCTTCCCATTGACTTTGTGTAGCAAATTATGTCACTGGAAAATCATGAAACGTCACGGCCTGTGACGGTTAAAAAAACACAGAAATAGATGTGTGAAAATTAAAAAAAATTGTTTGTGTCTTATTTGTTACTCTAAAGAAGAGAATAAAAATAATATTAAATAATAACGCAATATTAAAATATAACTTTCCTCTATGGTATTGTTACTGAAATTCTTATGTTTCAGGAATGTTTAACACTAGTGGACTGGTAGACTTTGCCAAACAAAATGTGGGAACATTGCTTTCACTACTCGATTCACTTTGGTCTCTGTTTAAAGGGAACATAACCCTTGTATTGGGTTCGCTTTCTGCTATTACTTCTGTTCTACTAGGCGGTAGTTCAGCGGTTTTAAACTTCATCCTTGGTTTGGTGAGTTGGCTACACTGTTGTCAATCTATTTCTTATAATGACTTTACTGAACATCATAAAACATCCGGGCTTAAGAAAAATCACTTTCGATGCGAATCAAACCTAGAACCTCAGTGGTGTGAATCCAGCATCTTGATAAAATCTCCTAGTTCTTAGATTCCTAGATTCTTATCTAGAGTTTAAAATTTAAGATTTAAAATAAATTTCTGTTCTAAATATGTTATTTTTTACAAGTTCAGATTTTTTCTTATTTGGTATTTGTAAATATTGATGACAACTCAAAATTGTACCTATTTTTATTACATTAATTCTTCTAAACTGGTGTACATATTTTTTACAGGTAGTGTTTTTTACAACATTATTCTACCTACTGAATTCAAGCAATGTGTTATACAAGCCAATAGAAATGATTTCAAACTTCTCCCCTATAAACGGATCTAGGTTTGGTTTGGCATTGACCGATGCTGTGAATGGGGTGTTTAAAGCCACACTCAAGATGGCGGCCTTCTATGGCTTATGGACATGGCTTATACATAATCTGTTTGGAGCAAAGATTGTTTACCTGCCTTCAGGTGAGTTTCTCAATACCTACCTTTTTTCATGAATGCAGTCAAATAAAATTTCAAAACCATTAGTTACTATCTGCGCTTCGATTCTGTAAGTGTTTTTAAACTACTGCGCATACGATTTTGTACTGAATTCGTATGCGCAGAAGTGTCCAAAACCTTAGAGAATCGCACCGCTGTTCATCAATAAGTGAATTAGAAGGATTATTAAATTCAGATAGTTGCCGCCCAAACTAATAAAAGAGTATTTGAATATCTGTTCTTTTGGTTATGGTTATATGAATCTGCCTTCGTTTACCTTGTAATCTCGTTACTAAAGCCATGGTATCGCCTTCATTATTTTTTTGTCGATTAAGGTTTCGCAACTAACAACGGTTTTATGAGAAATCGTTTGCCTTTTCTATCTATATGATTGTCAAGTGGGTAATACTAAATTTACCTTAAGTTCTAAGTTTAAATCTGTCAGTGCCTCATCGCATAGAAAAATTGTTATCGAACTTTTGCCGCGGCAAATCAGCAGCCGATCACACATCATGATTGCTAATTTAATTTTAGATATTTAGGAATAAGCTAATTGTTGAAATCTATTTTTTGCACTAACATCTAAATAAATACAAAACAATACAACTGGAGTATGTTTCAAAAGTAATACGGATACTTTTTGCTTTTATAAGTTGTAAGAATTAATAATAATTAATTGATAATAAAATTGAGCAAAATAATTTTTAACCTTTATAATCTCTATGAACTTTTTTTAATAATTATTAAAACCGCTGGGGCACATAATGATTGATTAACGTACAAGTACCTTTTATATGTAAATTTATATACACAGTATCAGCAAATAAAATAACGGACACTATTAGATATAAACCGAACTCATACAAAATGTGTTAATAAAATGGCTGAAATCGCATAATAAATTACTTTAAAACATACAAATTAAATGTATACTGAAGGAACAATCATCGTTCCCCGTTCTCTATTTTATGGGGTCAAGATATTTTATTTTTATGGTTTTTCAAATATCATACTTGAAAGGCCATACTTTGGATGCATTCAGTTTTTGAATAGTGTAGCTTGCGTTTTACAACTCAGTATTTACATCAATTAAAAATTTAATACCATATAGTATTGCTGCTAAATGTGTTCGAATGTAGAAATTGTAAAAAAAACAAATAAGCTCCATGCCGTCAAATTACAGAAATAAAAATAAAATTTAAATATTGCGATGTTAAAAAATATTGATTCAATAATTATAAATGAAAATTTCTAAACACCGAGTTCAGATAGTGTTGTTTTGTGGGAAACAAATATATATAGCAACATAATAACCAATCATTTAAGATAGTTAGCAAAACATTCCGGCAGATTGTTTTCTGTTTCATAATTATGTGATGTTTTCAAGTATCCAAAATGTATTTTGAATGCAAGATTTTTTTACTGTTTGTTTTATTTAATCTCTTTGTTAAATTCACTAGCGGAAATCATCGGTTGATTTTTGAAAATTGTAACTCTTTTGGTTGGAGATGTGACGGCACAACGCCTCTTAGTGTCGTATATTCCTGTGATATTGGGAATACAACGGTAAGTTTAACATTTTCTTAGTTATATTTTATTTTAAACTAAGCACATAATGGGAAAATATATTAAAATCTAATGTTATCATAATTGAAGACACAAGTGCATGAAGGCGTTGTGTAGCATATTTTAAAAAATCGACTTCATCACAAGGTTTATATACTGCTCTATTATTTGAAACTAAACATAGCGTATAAAAAGTAGCAGAAATCTGAATTGGCCAGTGGATAAAATTGATATTTTATGAAAATTGTACCAAGTTGAAAACTTTGAACCCAGATAGATATCTGAGATGATTATTTTCGCTATGTAATTATTTCATCCATTAGTGTCTTTAATTTGTTATTGATTTGTTTGTCCACACATTACGCTTAGAAACCAAAGATTGATCGAATTGAAACCTGTCTAGTGAATTTCTTAATCTTTGTTTCAGGATGTTCAAATTTATACTGAAGACTACTTTTATAATACGGTCGAGAAATTAAGAGTAATTAATTGTCAATCTGTTCAGGTACAATTCGGAAGCGGAATAGCAAGAAATAATATCAGTTTGAGAGAGTTGCGTATTATAGATAGTTTAAGTGTTGACTTCCCAGTGTCAGAAAAAACCACATCAAAATATATACCCAGTAACCTGTCTTTTATGAATATTGGAACTATTACCAAAATATCAGAAAAATTATTCACTGATTCTAATATTGATTGGCAAAATGGATCCTACACCGGGAATACACCTACGGATAATGTAATAGTGTTTGAAAATGTAACTATTGATGAAATTGACCATAATGCTTTCTTCAATTTTAGTCAATTAAATGTGTTAGTATTTAATAATGTCACAGTTCACAGGATCAAAGAGCGAGCTATTAATATAGTAATGAATGATAATAGTTTATTTTTTATTAACAACAGTATTGTAAACATTTTTAGTTCTAATGCTATTAATATAAAGTGTTACCACTTTCTATTTCTGCATAACTCAGTTGATGAACTTCACCCAAACAGTTTAAATGTGACTTCAGAAAGTGTAATACTTCGAGAAAACAATTTCAAATTATTAAAATCCGAAGGCTTTGGATTTTCAACCAGTAAGGCGGAAATTACCTACAATTATTTCCATTTGATCAAAACGAGCGCTTTTATGAACATCAAACCAAAGAATGAATTGCAGCCTGCTGAATACACATTGTCTTATAACAAGATTCAAAATCTAGAGATTGGATCTCTTTATTTTGATAAAAGCACGTTTAAATCGCCTGACAAAATACTTAATATCCAACATAATTTAATCAGTTGTGTCTGTAGAAGAACAGCGTGGTTATATTTCTATCCCTACTTAGGCGATGCTTTCAACTCCGTCGCAGAATTGAATGACAGACTATTATCCACCAGTAACAACAATACCTGCTTGAACGCCCCCTGCTATTTACCACTTAATGTGATCAAAATTTTGATAGTGAACAATATGTGTCAGCTACGTGTCGAAACCAGACTGATGTGTTATCTGTATTACGATAAAACAATAAATAAAATATCCGACGAAGACTTGCGGATGAATTCTAACTACAAACCAGACAAAAATCAATCTACCGGAAAAAGTAATTTTCAATCTTTCTCCTCGCAGTGCTTTGATAAAGAATCATGTTCCAGACATATACAAGAGAATAGAAGAAAAGCTTTGGAATTTTATAAATATTTATATTCGCAGATTCGCCCTGAAAAATATGGTCCTCCGGAGTCGACATAAATTGGAAAATATGTTATCTTGGACCCAATTTAATAAAAAGTTTTTAAAATAATTGATTTTTTACTATGTTAGGTACTGACTAATATACCTATTTCAAATTATGAATTAACTTAATTAAAGAAGTATCTTTTACGTTTCTTAGGCATGATTGAATATTGAAAAACGTTTAGTTGTTTATCCACAGATGACATGTAAAAATTAAAAATGCCATGCTTTAATTAATGTAAGTAGCATGGCATTTTTACATGTCATCTGCGGAAGATAAGTGATAGGAAATTACATTATTATGTAGGTAGGAAATTTAATGTTTAGTAATTGTAATTTAAAAAAATTTAAAGCGTTTGTTTACTTCAAAAAATAAAATACTTTTGCAATTTTTTTGTCCGATAGTTCTTTTAAAGAATTGTGTTTTACAAAAATATATTTGTATTTTTAATTTTTAATTTTTTAATTTTTATTTTACATGATACCCTACACAAAGTAATTCCTAAAATATCTACATATAATAATCTAATGATGCCAGTTATAGGTACAGAAAGCTCCTAGACAAGCTAGCAATGCGTTTTTATCTATTTGTAGAATATATTACTAATATTATTCATAATAAAATTATTGTATCAATAGTAACAATGGCATTTTAACTAAAAATCTATTTTCTTCATTTACCAGTTCAAAAGAGAAAAAATAAAAACTTTATTATGCTCTGTAGGAGATAACTAATCAAAGAGTTAATGCTTTCATTTTTTCTTTGTTTTTGTTGTTTGTTTTAAGGAGTATGCATTTTGTAAAAATAACAAAATAGGTATTTCATTGCAGCTTTGTTAAGGAAAGCTAATGCGCACTTTATACGAGACCGAAAACTGTACAGTCTGTCAAAAGATACGTTAAATATATAAAATATTTTATTTATTTAACCACCTCAACAGCCTAGGAGGTCCAATTACAGAGGGGAACAATGTCACAAAACCCAGGCTTGAGAAAAATAACTTTTAATTTATGTGTTCTCACCGGGAATCAAACCCAGAAACCAGTCTTAGTCATTACACTACGGAAGCCCATTAAAGATTTTTAAAGATTTAACAATTCTTTGAATCACCATTTTTTATGTTGTTCATTACTTTGGCCATAGCTAAAGAACTTAAAAATCTATATTATTAATATTCAAAGCATTAACTTTGTGGTCCAACATTTTTAATATTGACAAAGAGACGGGTTACGTCTCGAAACCGGTAGACAAAAAAGTCGGTGAGTGGTTTTATACAAATTTTTATTAACATAATATTAAAAATCTATGTTCATGACGCCATCTTGTGGTGAACTTAACCTCACTTTGTCCCCTGGTCTAACTTATGTTCTGGTAACCAGCTCTAGCCGCGATGCTGGCTGCTGTTCCCTTCCTGGGCACCTACCTGGCTTGTGTTCCTGCTGTGCTGGACCTGTGGCTAGCTCAGGGACGCCCAATACTGGCCATACTCCTGGCCTATATGTCAGTTTGCTCCAGCCTCGTATGTCGACACTATCATCTACAAAGAGATTAAGAAGTAAGTTGGTATTTGCTCCATTTTGAATAGTTGGTAGCTGAATAAAATATTTAATAAATTCTCCGCAATATGTTGGAAATTTTTTGAGAAGCTTCTGAATTATTTTTCTTTTCTAAAGAATTTGGATTTGTGGGTTTCTGGGACAAAACTAATATGCATAGCTGTATTAGCAAGGCAATTCTGAATGTATAATGATGTGTATATGACATCAATCATTAAATTCCCTGATAATGTATCGCTCTAAAGTATTTTTTAGATACTTATTCAGAGTGGCGCGTCTGAAGTTGTCTGCATAAATTGCTATGTGCTATAGTAATCTATATAAGTTTAATATTGTGTTTGAGTAATTCAGACAAATTTATCCTAGAATATTTATTTCAGTGGCGGACATCCTTATTTTACTGGTCTAGCTATAGCTGGGGGAATATTTTGCCTCGGAGTGGAGGGCGCCATCTTTGGTCCTCTTCTTCTCTGTTTCCTGTTGGTGGCCCTTAACCTATCGTCCAGTCTCTTCAAAGAAACCCCATTAGAAGAAAGAACAACAGCTTCCACTCTTCAAGCAAGACTCGGGTAAGAAAAAAGAAAAACAATTCAATCGAGTGTCATCCTAAAACACACATATGCAATATATTATTATGGTCTAAAAATGCATTTTTTTTGGAGATACTATTTATAACATTAAATTTTTTGAAAATATACTTAATACATGTGTTCACAACATTCTAAATATCGTTTAATTTTATCACGAGGGAAATTTGTTAATCGCGTTATTTTGTTTACCTACTAGTATAAGAAGTAAATTGTAATAAGTCAGTGATTTTGCACATACTACATAAAAATATTATTGAATTACTGTTTTTGAAAACACTTTAGAATATCTTATTATTCCGAATTTTTATCCGAAAAGAAAAAAAGGGTAGTATGTAATATTTTAGGATAACGATTTCACAAAATTATAATGCATGTAAGAAATATAACCGTTAACAACTAACTTATACTATGCATGCTCTTTTTTACTTACAGACTGGGGCATTTCACCTGATGTAACTTCTCAGAGTAAATTTCTTGTCGATAATGCATTTATGAATAGTTCTGCATTTTGATTATCGCATGGAGAGAGGTGAAGCAAGCGCATGTTGGGATAGCTTTCTATGTACGCAATAAAAGGCTATAAGTAGAGAACACTAAGAAATCTCACATAGGCCGCTAATCGTGTACTTTTCATAGAGCTTATTTGTGATGTCCAAGTATTAGATTTTGAAAAGTACACAGAATGCACAATGAATATCCACGATGAGACGCGAAACTCCAGAGGGTGATTATTCATGATATTCTGAGAAAAAAAATCTTCAATAAAGTTTTTCAAAAAAACTCAATTCTAATTTTCTTAAAAAAATTATTAAAATATGAATAAAAATTCACGCGTGTAATACTGTCAATTTTTGAACTGGCTCACACCACGTGACCTGCACCAATAAGCGCGAAAGAAATCACATATTTTTGAAACTTAAACTTAAGATTCATATATGAAATTCGAATTTTGAATGTCCGTACAAGGCGTACCAGAGCGGACCCCCACTCCTCCCGCCCACCGCCACCCCGCCGCCGCTAGCACTTCAAACAGAAGCCAGTATTACACTCGTCGCTTTTTATGAATACTTTTTTAAAATTAATTATTGGAAATGCCCAGATCAAAAAACTTTTATAAGGATTTTTTTCTCAGAATAACCATGAACAATCACCCTCCGGAGTTTCGCGGTCTCATCGTGGGACACCGGTGTATATACTAGTAAACAGTTAAAATATTTTACACTAACTTCTATTGGTTCTGTTCGGTTTTACCATTGATACAACTCTACTTTACCAACAACTGACAGCTAAGCTTTATTTTTATGCATGCCCATAGATGTCTCTATCTCAAGATTCCTGGATGATCTTAATTAATATTATTTTTATTCTTCTTTCAACCATGCTTGCTCCTATGTGAAGCACGTGGACGTCACTATTGCCGGTCAACTTTCTCATCCAGCGGCTCAGTATTTTTTTAAATAAAAAAATAAATCTATGCAATCTTGTATTTGCACATATTTCAATTTGTAAATACTATTTTGTGCTTGCTTCAAAATACAAATCGAGTCGTTTCTAAGTGGGGATTCGAACAGAGAATCTCTGGACTGGAGAGACTGCGACACTATCACTGTGCCACCACCTGTTCCTTCAACATTTAGAAACCTCGAAAATTCCCAAAAAAGCATTTACTACTTATTTATTATTAATTGTATATGTCCTGACTTAACACATATCAGACAAATCGAGACATGAAAAAAATATACCTTTTAAAATTTGTCTTTGATAAATAAATCATTTTTAATTGTCAATTACTTCCTTTCTATAAATCTTTCTTAATCTGCTATTTTTATTACATAATGTTGATGATTTTGCATGATTCATAGTGGTTAAGGCATTGGACTCACTACAGAGGTCTGGGCTCGATCCCCTGTGAGATCACAAAAAACAAAATAGATTTTTCTCAAGCTTGGGTATTTTGTGATGTTCTTCTCTGTTCCATTCTTGTACTAGCCCTTTGATTCAATTGCATGAATAAATTACAATTATATTTATATAAATGCTAACATAATAAAACTATTTTAAAAAAATATTTATCTTTATGAAGATTATAATATTTCATTGCAGATTATAGAAATGTGTTATCACCATTTTAAACTGTTTTTTTAAGTGTTATAAACAATAAAGAGCTATTTAATAATTTTCATAGAGTAGAAAACACCTAATATTAAGCACCGTGCCTCAAAAATGTTAAAAATAAATTAAGTCTTCAATTGAAACGAAATAAGTATGCATACATAGATAAAGTAATAGATGTGAGGAATATCTTAATCTTCCAACCACTTTGGAACTTTTTTTATGATAAATCATTTACTATAAAATGAAAATGCCATACAAATATTTTTTACTCAATATGTATAACATATTTATGTATAATAAAAAAATATGTAGGTATAAAAATATTAATATTTTGACAAAAAAAACAATACTTTATATTATAATCCTTTTTATTTATTGGGCATGTACGACATGGATTAGTCAATAATTTTTAAAGTGTGTAGAAAATGTCTTTCTAACATACACTTTGACATTTAATATACTTACCCTTTATACACCTAACTTTTATCTACTTTCCAGCATGATAGCTTCAAATATAAATATCTCACCTTCTTTAGAGGAAGACCATTAATCACTTTTAAATTGAAAAAACTTTATTTGTAGAGAAAAAAAAAAATGCCCCATGCAAATCCTGCTTATTGCCTCAAGTCCATTTAATTTTTTAATAAAACTGATGTCAATTATGTAAAATGAATATGTTATAAAACTGTAATATTATGTCTAGTCAGAGATATGCATACAAAATGTGTTTTGAAAAACTTCGTCATAGTAAGAGCTGGTTTGAACCAAGTCACCATACAAGTGCAAAGGAAAATGTAACCAAGTTATTGCGCACGGTATAAGACTTAGTTCAAACTTATTCTACTATGTCGACTTGTTTTGTGATTTTTTATTTTATAATGTTATGTTTGGTTGTATAACTATTGAATGTTACCGATTTTTAAAGATTTTATATAATTTCATACTGTGATTATTGTGTTGTGAACTTCTCTTACATAAACCTCGTTCAGAAATATTAATTTATTTATTTAAAACTTCATGTACAATTACATAGAAGGGCGGGCTTATTGCTTTTAAGCAATATCTTCCAACCAATCCTTAATTGACATCATAAAATTCATTGAAAAATGTTTTGATTTATGTTGATGAGGGAAGACAGTTACAAATAGTGTTTTTTAGTTTGTGATATTCATCTGAACATTGATATTACAATAATATTCTTTATGCAGATTCAATTCTATTAGATATCGTACTACCCCGATAACCTGCAGCAGTGAACAAGTTTACATGACAAAATGAATATTTTATTTAATCATACATCCATTTACTGACAAATTTGTAAGACACATACTTTTTTATATGAGAAAATTAATTCTGGCTACATTTATATGATTTTTTTAATATATACTTGGATAATATATTATTAAGATTTCAAAGAATAACCATTGAATTAAGAATAACCTGAATTGTTTTATTAACTTCTACACTTTTTTTATCGTTTGTACTTATTTTTCTATACATTTCAACAAATACAAAGTCTAACACCAAATAGCTGTTTTATTCAGGCAATTTGATTTTTACAAATTATGTACCTAATATAATAGGTAATGCTCATGTGAACAAGTTTAGTAGTTTTAAAATGCCACATTATTAAACTAAACCTCTATCTAAAACATTTGTAAAAAAAAATTTGACAGTCATATTTACCTATATTTTTTTTTTCTTAGATAATCTTTTTTTTTTAATCCAAGAAAATTATTTAAGATTTTTTTTTTTAAATCCCTAAGTTTAAAACTCACTCTAACCCGAGTGCCGAAAATTAGGTAGTGCCGGAGAACAGTACACTATGGAAACAGAGTAAATAATAAATAAAAGAATAATTATGAAAAGTAACATTGATTTAACAATATAATAATTACATTTTGCTGTTGAAACAATTTAATAATCATGATTTCAGTACATAATATTTTCTATTAAATTGTGTTTATTTGGAGGAAAATCAGAAGTAAAATATTTAGGTTCGTAAATCTTCAAACTCAAGTCCTTTAATTTCCCAAGGTTCTTTTTGTTAGTAACGTATAACTGAATCCTCTTGGTTTTTTCTGTCATGATGAAACCGTTCTCTGAGATCCATCCGACCTCATGTGGAATTTGCAGCCAGACAAACATACCGATACCATTAGTAGTCACTACTACATCATATACCGGACCACCTCCACTGACGTTTAGAATCTCATACTGAAACAGTAAATAAACAGTTACAGAAGGTGTATTGTATATCATCACTGTGCTGGTAATATCTGTTAGAAAGGGCAAAGAAGAAAGTTGTATAATATTTACCGTTATATTGGGAACCGAATATCCCTCTATTTCTCTCAGCGGCACTGGGAATATGTAGTTATAAGGACTAAGCAATTTGGATTGGTTGAAATGATCCTGTAGAGAGAATCTGTAGTAAATGTGGTTGCGTTGGGCAGCTGGTGGCAGTACCAAGTTGTCTGCCTGTTCAATCGGTAAGAGGTTATCGTTGATAATATGAACAGATATTTCATCAGAAGGATGAAGTCTCGGAGATATTAAAATAGGACTAAAAAAGTCTTTCGCGTAGTAATGTAACATTTTCCAATGGCCACCAAATTCTGAAATAAGTTAGAAAATTGGTAAGATTCCAAATATTTTGTTTGTTAATAATACATTGAAGTACTTAGTCAATTTTACCTATTCCTGACCATGTTGGCGCCTGCCAGACATCATTAAGTTGCCAGTACAAGGCTCCCATACTCTTCCAATCTTCCCTGGACTGCCTGTAGAACTCTGTCTCTGTCTTAATGGCCCAAGCTTGTATAATCTAAAAAGTTGATCATATTTATAATTAAACACTATTCTCTTGCATTTTGTTACACTTGGAATCATTTTCTCGTAATTTTGTTTTAAATTTTTGAGTACTGTTTATGTAAATTATTAATACAATAAGAAAATAGCAAGATTTACCTGAGTGTAATACTGGAAATTCATAAAATAATTTGGATCAGCCGAATTTAGGTCTCCAAATTGCATAGATATTTGATTTTTCATACTGGAATATCCATTAAAGCTGTGTTGCCTGTGAGCCATAAACTTACTATCCAATTGCAGATTGTTGGGATCGTTAGTCGCCGAGGCTAATGTTTCGTAAGATGGGATTGACTGGAAGCCGTACTCTGAACAGAATCGGGACTTAGGATAAGTATCCATGGACCACAAATCTTGGATGTAGTTATAGTAATGAGTATCTCCGTAGTGCGAGTCGGACGGATTACTGGCAACAAAGCCTTCAGATTCTGATTTCAAGCCGTTGCTAGGGCTAGAGACAACATATGTCCTGGTTGGATCACTTCTATTAACAACGGGTCTGATAGTGTCAACATATAGACTAATATATTCACTCTTGTAATGTTCAAAGTCATGGCCTGTGCTGTACCAATTATCACGAAGTGCTGCTTCATTTTCATTGTTTCCAGCCCATATTGCTATACTAGGGTGGTGCTGAAGTCGCCTTATTGCCTGCTCTATTTCTTTAGAAACCAAACTGTAATAAGAAAAAATATTTCATTTTGTTTTTATCACCAAGAGAAAATGTTGTAAAACCACTTTTCGAAACAATGCTCTAGAAACTGCAAAATTAGATAAGACTGCTTTACCTGAGGAATTTGCTGTTAGCTGGGTACATACTACAAGCGAACATCATGTCCTGCCATACTAGGATTCCTAGTTCATCACACTTTTCGTAAAAGTAATCTGACTCATAGACTCCTCCTCCCCATACACGTAACATGTTCATGTGAACATGTTGAGCTGATTCTAAAAGATCGTCCACTGAAACAGAAATTTAAAAGAAATTAAAGAAATACATTGTTAAAAAAAAAAAGTATTATGGGCGAATAAAAAAATTCTCACCTAATTTTTTTTCATAGCCCAATTCTGGTAGAATTTTTCCAGGGATCCAGTTAGAGCCTTTCATGAAAATAGGATATCCATTCACTTTAAAGTAAAATGTTAGCCCATCGTCTGAAAAATGAATGCAGGTAAATGACAAGTTCATTAAATAACAAATCAATGATAAATTTGGTAAAAAAATACTCATTTAAATTTCCTCACACATATATAATTATTTATATGCTTGTCTTTTCACCTATCCTAGCTTAAAACTCATGATATCAGAAGAAACAATATAATCCCATTAGCAGACAATTGTGAGGGTATGTAACATATTTCTAGGTAATCACCTAGTGGCTCTTGGATAAGTTCTATGGATCTAAAGCCAATGCGCACAGTCTTGTAGAAGTACTCATTGACAAACTCAGTACTTTGAAATGTAACATTTAGAGTGTAAAGTGGTTGTTCACCCAGTCCATTTGGCCACCATCTCCTTACTACATCCTGCAAACGAAAAATGTTCATAAATCAAAATTCTTTGAATATTAATAATAATACTGGAGAAAATATTGTACACTTTGTATGTGAGAAATATTCATTTTGTTTTGCGTACAAATGCTTTTTATTTTTATTTAACACATGAAAAAAATAGAAAGCACATCAGACATTCGAGAAAAAAGTAATTTTGCAAAAACAGGGCATCGAAGGTATGAAACATGCAACAATAATTTGATAACACATATATAATATTTTCTGGTTGAAAATGTAAATTTTAATATAATTGTTAGATCGGATGCTTACATCACTTATACTCATTTTTAAATACGCTGTAAAATATCTTGTCTTCGGTACATTTTCTTCCACAAAGTCATAAACGGTGATTTTAACATCGTTATCTAGCACAATAGTAGCTTGCAAGTGCCCTTTGAGGTGGCTTATTCCGCCGGCAATCTCTAAATCCACATTCATTTCCAAATACCAAACTCCTTCACTTTCCGAATGGTTAGTAATAGTTATTATATCTCTTATTATTGCACTGTTATATGCTTCAATGTTGACAGGTTTCCTTAATAAAACAAAATACAAATTTTAAAAGAAGAAACAAATAATGTTTTACTTAGGGAAAAACCTAAAACAAGAAATTTTGGCAAATAATTAACTAACATACTAACTAATTGAATAACTCGAATCGGGTTATGGTGTAGTGTTAGAGTCGCGGACTCTGGATTGGAATCTTTAGGTTTGAATCCCACCACAGCACAACTTGTTTCCTGCTTTCTGACTATTCAAAAGCAGCCCCGAAATTTAAATATTTCAGTATACATATCATAATAAGAACTCGAATGCTTCTTTTTTATTATAAAATAGATTTTAAAAATAAAAATAAACTTAATAGAATGCCATCACTAATTTTGGCGTAAATAATCATAATTTCCTAAATATAACCGTATAAAGATAAAGTAAGACTTTTTAGAAATAAAATCTAAACATTTTGTGTCACAAGATTTGTCCTGCTTTGGTAGTTAAAACAAAAGAGCACTGATGATAAAAAAATATTTTACCAAATACCCATGGAGGGTAATGCTGGACCCCAGTCCCAAGAGAAGGAAGCTTGCATCTTACGGAGTTGGTTGGCGTGACACTCTCCATTGTAATAATCGGGAACACAATCTGGTGGTATCATTTCTACACCCGACTGAGAAGCGGCGACTCTCACAGGTGACTCGAAGTCTATTCTTAGTTCATTTTCACCAACCTGCCATGAATATGAAAAATGAAATTCATCTCCTACAATGAATTGTGGCTTACTATTTTTATTAAGGTTTGAAATCGGTTGACATAGAAAATTCTGCGAGTGGTAATGGTAATTTACAAATTTTCTTAACATTGATTGAAATGTTTCACCACAAAGTAAATTATTCAAATATTAATAGTATAAATATTTTGTTTCTAAAGATATAATATTTTCACTTGTTCTTGGGGCTCACTCTCAACAGATCTGATGAGAAACATAATATTGAAGTGATGACTACAAACCTTAAGGTACTGTTTGACGTCAAGATAATGTCTCACAAACATATTCTCCACGAGGCCTAAAGGTCGACCATTTATGGAAATAAAGGCAACTGTGTCTAAGCCATGGAAGACCATTTTTACAGCTTGTTTTTCCAAAATGGCACTTGTAACTAGAAAAATGAACTCTCTATCATCTATCTATTTTAAAATATATAATTATCTTGACTTTTTTGGCGAATGTTTTTTTTAAAATGATTAGGTGGTTTTTAGTTTTTACATGAACTGCAAATTCAACTTACTCAGAGAGATCATGCAGAAACAGGAATCATTCAATACAGCGGACAAACACAAAATATTGATCGAATTTGAAAATATACATATATTTTTTCAGTATAGACTTACCAGTGAATGTTCTTGAATATTCCCATTGAGTTTTCGATACCCACCTTGTTTCAACATCATTAAAAATTCAAAATTAACATCATTGATGATTCCAGCTTTCAACAGATCCGAATATATACCTCCTGGTACAGTTGCTGCAGTTTTGATAGCTGATAAATATACATTAGTAAGTGTGTAGACATATTTATGATAAATTTAAAAATAGGTACAAATATTCTTGAGATAAAATCAGTGGAAAGATGGCCAAGTATACATGTCTTTTTTTCACTTTATGCGTTAATAAATATACATTAGTAAGTGTATAGACATATTTATGATAAATTTAAAAATAGGTACAAATATTCTTGAGATAAAATCAGTGGAAAGATGGCCAAGTATACATGACTTTTTTTCACTTGATGTGTTACACACATTTCACTTCATATAAATTAGTGAATAAATAAATATAAGAAATGGCTTCAAAGTAAAGCAACTTCATAAACAAAAAAGGTATTTTTTTCAGAGGGAATGAAATAAATTTGTAAAATCCAGTGTTTTTGGCTGCAAATAAATTCACGTTTTTTAAAGGCAGCATTTTGTTATTATAGAAAATTGAAAGACACTTACTTTTATTATCACTCTGTACCACCCACCCTCCCCCATATTGGTTGTCTGAATTCAAACTCAAAATATAGTTGTTTAAAGGTTCGGCGCAACATTTTACCAAAGGACTTCCGAAAAAAGCTATCGATAATAAAATAAAAGCAAGCATGGTTGCTTTTTATTATCAACCGAACTAGCTGTAGATTTACCTCAACATTACACTTAATTACGCAAGTTTTATCGAGTTCCGAAACCACACAAGTGCGATACGCGAGGATCAAATTAGTATTGAATTTTTCAATTCGGTGAAGCCCAAAAGCGATAAAATTGCAACACAAAATCGAGGCAGAGTCGTATCAAAATTATTTGATTATCTACATAAATTACAAATTGACGAAATTAACTCTAAAATATTGATTTGAAAACAATCACAAAGCGTTCGCTGGTAGGTATGTCGTTTGTTTTTAAATTTAAAACAAAAATCAGTCAAATTTAGAATAGATATAACTGATTTGAAATATTATTACGTTACTTAAAACTATTATAATAATTAGATATATATCGTGGCACATAAACCAGTCTTTACATTTAATTGTTTAGAAGGCATCATTAAAATTAATTAGAAAATAATATTATGATAGTTTTGTTTGTCCAGCTGATGTTTTTGACAGTTCGACGTACTAATATTATCTGTGCTTTTACGGCCAGCGAACTCGGGAAACAAAAAAATCAAAACATTTCTTTGTCTGTGTAAAAAAAACACTTTTTTTAAATGTAATAATATTTTTTCAGCAAAAAGCATAAAATTGCGATAATTAAAAAATTATATCCAAGAAAACGAACATGTAGGCACAAATTTATGGTTTAGTATAATTAAATTCGAAATTTTTTATTTGTAGGTAGGTATGGAAGATTTTGGATAATGATAACATAAGTAGGTAGGAACCTACTCAAAATTTATTTTTTAAATGGGCTTTTACACCGAATGTATAAGCTCATTTTAATGCTGGACAAACTGGCTTTTGCTAAATGGGAAGGCCACGTTCACAGGCGGCGATTGCGAATACAGCAAAGAAGAGAAAAAATCCAATGTATTTGTACATCCAAAATCCAATGTATAAAATACATTAGAATTTTTCGATCCTTCGCTGACACATCAATATCTCTGCTCCCGTTACGGAAAGGCCAAATTCACGAGTGGCGAGCGGCAATAGCGAAGAGTCAAAAAATTTCAATTATATTTTGGATGCACAAATACATTCATTGGATTTTTTGCCTCCTTCACTGTATTCACGATCGCCGTCGAGAAACATGGCCTTCCCGTAAGTCTGAATGTTTTAGATGTACAATCAATCTAAGCTGGAATGCATTCTACTTGCATACTATAGAATATGGGTTTTAATTTTATGCGTACCACATATTCTGAAATTAGCTTAGACTGGTTTTAGACTCATTCCATAAAAAATATGACTTTTAGCCGGAATTCATTTTTAAATAATCTGATGACAACCCAATAAAAACAAAGGATTTATGAAAAATAGTTTATTCAACAAATTTTTACATATAAGATAATTCATTGTTCCTAATTCATAATTTTTTGCGTTATACTACAGATAAACAACAATTAAAACATCAATCAAAACTATATAATTTATCCAAAATGACAACACAAAATTCACTATTGTGTAAACCTAACTAGATGAGATTGAGAGATATCTTGGTATGAGAATGCAAATGGACAGTAATATGAGCATAGCGCTCATTATTCAGTGGCGGTCCGTGGTTCCTAGTATAAAGAATAAATATTTTGATCGCTTCAGATGAAAAAAACCTATTTTGATAGGCATTAAATTATCTACATTAATTTGTAGATTTCGTAATACAAAATGAGAAGTAGGCTCCCAATTCCTATCTGCCCTATTAAGTGATAATACAAACGTTAAGCTTTGTTTACTAATTGCACTGTATTTTTGTACAATTGTGCTGAGTAAAAGAAATATTTATATGCAGAATTAATATGTTTTGATGGATTAATTTTTTTTTATACTTTATAGTTGATCAGTTAAATCAAACTGGGTGTGGGCACATGCCCATATTGAGCAACTACCCCAGTCATTATCCTGACAAAAAAATGTAGATAGAACACTTGCATTCTCACACTGTGATATGTAACAAAAAGGATTAAAAAAACTTCATTAAAAAATGTAAAGTATTACGGAGTCAGGGTTTGATACTGAGGTACATTTTCCCTTTGATGGTTTGTTTGACGGGATTGATTCGCTTGAGGATTTGCGTCATGGTCTCCACCAGGCGGTCGCTGGAGACACCTGTCTTTCGCTGCTTGAACTTGGTGAGGAGTTCCGTGGTGGTCATGGGCTTCCTGGCCAGGTACCGTCTCACAGCTTGCTCCGTTACACCCTCACTCCTGGAAATATCAAGGTGAGTTGAAAAGTTTTTTTACCAAAAACAAAAACTCTTACCGATTGCACGTATTATAATGAAACGGATAATTTAGATGACAAATAAATATCATTTTGAGATTTCTCCTCCCGATCTAGAAGCATTTACATGTTGTGTGGAAAAGTTCATAACAAATAACATGTTCGTTAAGGTATGCAAAAACCGTTGCCTGTTCTCACCCAGGTATGACTTTTCTCAGGAGTAATGCAAAGGTCTTATCTTCTATACAAATATATAGGACAGATTATATTCTGACGGTTTTTTAACATTACATTAAAAAAAAATTGATGGGACCTTTTTCACCCAAATTAGACTACTTCAATCGACATTTCCTCATACTCAACTCTATTTCATCAAAAATCACACAAAATTTGTTATTAATCAATATGGGAAGAAATGTAAAGAAATTTAAAAAAAACTTTTTTCTCTTTTTGCAGGTAAAGTTTTATCGCGTAATAAACGCATCAGATAATATAACATATCTTTTTATCAATTTATTATCACATAATTAAAAAATATATTTGAGGAATACAAGTATTACTATTCAAATAATTATGATATATAAATTGGTAGATCTATTGCTAACGAGGAATATCAACCAATCAATCAACATAATAAATATCTCAATATGTATGAAATTCTTTAGCACACACTAAGATAATAGAAAAAATAGCGATGTAAAAATTAAAACTTTTTGATTTTTCATCTAAGATAATAAACAATATTAAAAAGATTGTTAATCTTATCCAAGTAAAATTAAAGTAACTGTTATTTTGAATACGTCAAAATAAGCTGTATAAAAAATAGTAGGTATTTATTTATACGTTTATAAATTGGATTGAATAAATGAGGAGAATATTTTTCATTTTTGTTTGGTAGATATTTTTGCTAATCTATAATGTGTAATACAAATACACACCCATTGGAGGAATCAAATCGTGGTTTCTTGGCTGGTGGCGGTGAAGTACTACTGGAGGCACCTCCGTTAGATGAAGAAGCAGCAACCGCGCTCTGGGCAGGAGTTTTAGGAGCCGGAGTTCCTGACGAGGAAGCCGGAGTCGGCGTTCCTGACCGCGAGCTGCTTCGACTGAAAAATTATTTTAGTAGCTTGACCATGGTGCCAGTGTCGATATTCATTTGCATAAAAACCAACACGATTCTTTTTAAATGTGACAGTCTCTAGTACTCATACTCATTGCCATGAATCTCAAGTCAGATTCATGGCCAAAATTTCATTCTATCATGAAATTTTTTTTCATTATACATTAAAAATTCAAGGAATCGTCTCTGGAAATTAGTATATTTTTCATGTTCGAGATCACATATATAAAGTTATTATAAATAACTATTAATTAGTACAAATGCGTTTTTATATTTTGATTGACGCACAACTTTTTTTATGTTGTCGAATGGCTTATAACAACCAAATCTTAAATGTTAAATGTTGAAGTAATTAAGGATGGAGAAGAATATGTAAATAAGAGCCTTCTATTTTGAATTATCGAGTATCTAATAAGCAGAAAATGTCTTGCATCGATTACGGATAAATTTTAATAAGTAATACCTTTTTTACCAGCCGCCGCATCAGCCTTTTCCGCTTTTTGTTTTTCAATAGCTCTTTTTTTTCTTTTCGCCTCTCTCCCGAACGCTGCTATCTTCTTTTTTTTCTTCCTCAGAATCTTCATACTAAGTCAATAGTTTCCTAAAAAAATCGCAGCTGTAAATTGTACCTCTTGTTTATTAAAAATATTATATGGATTTTGAAGAATATATTTTATTACCTCAACGCTTCTTCTTCCGCTACAGATTTAAGTTCTTTGTTTGCCTTTCCTTCTTTATCAGAGTCCGCTAAAACAAAAAAAAATACACCGAATCTTTAACTATTGGTTATTATGTGGCTTTACTTAAAAGTGTTTTATTTTTTTAATGAACCTGACACTGCAGTACATACACTGCAGTATGAAGTACATGTCAGCATTAATCATCACCATAAATAAATTTAAAAAATCAGAAATATCACAGACATGAAAGCTGAAGAAATTTAATAAGGTCTTTTCATAATTAAATAAACTATATGCTTAGTTTTTGGATCGTGAGTAGATTACCTTTCTGAGGAATCAGAAATGTATCCCTTTTCCCTCCCTATCTTCGTACTCCATCATCACTTTCCTTCCACTGCCTCATCATACTACATCCTTCTTTTTCTTCTTTTTGGCAGCTGCAGCAGCACCTAAAAACATCAAAAAGATTAAGAAAAAACTTACATAATTGGAATTCAGATTGAAATCTTTAAAAAGTTGCGGCGCTACTCCACGTCATAGTTATATTTTTAGAATGCTATTCAATTAGGAAACATAGATTTTTATTGAGTTTAAGAAACAGGTAGCAATGCCTTCAGCGATACCTTTCTTTGCCTTCTTTTTACTATTGGAATCACTGTCAACTTTGTCCTTATCTTTCTCAGCATCAAAATCTGAAGAGTCATCAGCTGAATCCATCCATTCATCCATGTCAGAAATTTTCAGTTCTGGAAAACTAAATAGAGTATGATAAACATAGTGTTTATTTTTCCATTCGATGCGGATAAGGTAAAGTAGAAGTAATAGTAGTGTTTGTTGTTAGAATACAGTAAAATCCTAGCAAATATAAAGCCAATAATTTTGAAGTATAAAGGAAATATTTGAAATCCTAGATACATTCAGCCATTGTATTTAATTTTTATTCTTGAACATTTTAAATGTATTTATTACCTTTGGATTTAGTAGCTTTTAGATTTCTTATCATCGGGATCCTCTATATCTCCTTCTGCTTCATCTCCCCTCATCCGTTTTCCTCCACATCCTGAGCTAGCGAGAAGTAATTCATTACCTTGTTACGTCTGTAATCATTACACAAACAATATTAATAAATCAGGGTTGTTGTGATCACTTCTTCTACTAGATATATTAAAATATGTATTTTAGACTATTTCCTAAACACGACACCCTTCCGAATTCCTGGTTCAGGCTATCTCAGCAGCATATAATGCTTTATAACGCTGAATGGGTTGGAAATTGTACCTAAAACAGAAGATGGAATATCAAATATAGTTGATCGGTCCCATTTATCCGCAGGAACATGTAGAGTGCAATAAACACCCGACTAATTTACTTTTAGATACAGTAAAAGAGGGAGTGTCTGTTGAATACAAGTTATATTGTATAATAAACTACACTATGAGTATAAACATAACTACATATTCATTACAAAGCTTATTTTACAAGAGATGTTCAAATCCACACGCCATTTCCTCGCAGCTTGAGTTCTCCGAGGTCTCCTCGGTCTTACAGTGTTAACGACCAACTTCGGCTAACAACATGCATTTGATAATACACACCAGGAATAACAAGTATCTAGTTTAGTTCCTTTCTTCTTATTGAATCTGTTGTCATGATGCTGTCCTACTCCAGGAATAACTCAACCGTGAAGGGCTTCTACTTCGTATGGTTTTGTGCTACTCTGCTGCGATTCAATAACCTACTTACGATAATTTAATTATTAATTAGTAATGTACCATTCTTGAAGAGGATAAGCTTCAATGGCGCCATCAGGAGCATGAGTAAACACATAATAAGCGGCATTTTCTGAGACTCCTCCTTCTCTGATACCTTTGAATCTGAAATGTACAAAAACATTAAAAATTAATTACGAAAATTCTGAATTGACAACAGCTAGCTGAAATCAAAAAAGTAGATTTATATGACCGCTAGAAAAAAGAGTAATGAGCGTAAATTAAAGTAATGAAATGGGAAGGGTAAGTGAGAAATGCATCTCACTACTTGCCATTTTTTTTTTTGGCCGCCGACCTTGAGGATCCAGGCTGGTCATCAGGCTTGTACCGGCGCGCTCGTGATGCCGAACATTCTCTCGCCTTCTCCGCCTCCTCACGAGCATACCCGACCAAACTCGGAACCAGCTCCAAATCTGGAAACAAAAACATCAATAATGATAATGATCAGAAAGAAAAAAAAACGAATGGAATTCATTCTGTTTTGATTTAACAGATATCTACCAAGAAAATCTTACTGGAAAACAACGATTAAACTGAACGGTTTAGCACACAGAGTTTTAAAAACAATAATTTTGCAAACTTTAAATAAGAATATGTGGCACTTGTGCCCGTTAGTATGAAAAATAATTTAGAAATCTTCATTTTAAAAAGTCTAAAGAAATGGGGGGGCTTCTTTCATTGTCTTTTTCAAATTGACTAAAAATTCTTAATGCTAGTACGCATCAAAATTATTACTAAATTATACACTAAATGTATAATTGCCAATTGCGTAAATTTTTACATACAGATTTAAAAAATATAACGACTCACACAAGCTTGTATGCAAAAAAATATAATAAAATGTAAACATAAACTCCTTACAATTTCGGCTGGTCCTCTCATCAAGACCTTAATATATTCTTTCATATTATTTTCTCTCTCCATGTTTGACCTGGGACCATTTTGCAAAGTCGACATTGAGTGTTTGCGTATAAATCGCATCACATGATGCCGTTTTTTTCATGTTTTTCGGAACTCTTATCTTAAATTCTTGGACCGAAGTGCCGGGTGTTGGGGGCTGCGACTGAAAAATAACAGTAAATGGTTTTAAAAAAATTAATAAAGTTAGCTAACAATAAAGTAATAATATAGGTAAATACAACAAGAGATATAATATGGATAGTGCAACTAATTATTATTATACATGAAAAATAAATTTATTTAGAACTTAAAAACGTAACCTCCAAAGTTCTTACCGTTCCAGACATTATGAAATAGTGAAACGTCACTATATAAAATGTAAAATTTTAAACCCCTTTAGTAAAACACCGGTATATTATATTGTTCAGTAAACTAAACTAAACATCTATAACGTAAAATTAAATATCAACTATTAAGACAGCCGCCACGGATCAGTGGAATTTTAACAGCAGCGACAGCAGCTGTCAAATGTCAAATTAAAAATATCGAGGTCGCCATTTTAGTGTATTCTATGGTCGCCATCGACGCCATCTTTATTTTTTTGCCAAAGACAAAAACTTTTCTGCGTTCGGGTGTATATTCAAATACAGAAAGCGATCGCCACGGATCGGGCGTTCACAGCACAGCGGTCAAGTAACTTGAAGTTAGTATCAATCCCTCAGCGTACCATTTATAAAGTGTTTAATTATTAGGGTGTACCATGCATCAAAGTACGTTTTTCTACAGGAAGATTAGGTATAGGTGTCCCGTGGTCTGTCCTACACCGAGAACATTTCACATTAGGATGACGCACCTAAGAATAAACTGCGTCCGCGCCATTTTAATAAAAAAAAAAGTTTTTCGCTTGAATCTCGAAATCTAAAAGCGTGTATTTGTTTTAACAAATAAAACAGTAACATTTTTAATAGCTAGTGTAATAAATGTTAAATTAATAATAACATTAATATTTTATTTTTTATTTAGAAAAGAGGTCGTTATTTACGGCACCAACAATTTATTGGCGTAACTAAATTCTTCTTTTTTCTTCTTCTTCTTTTCCACTTCGCTTCCTATATTTTCACTTCCTCCAATAACATTGCATAATACATGGGGACCCATATAATATGCAAGTTATTGGAGGAAGGGGATCTGCACTCGCATCTATATATGGGGACTTCGTCAAAGTATCTACTTAGACAAAAAAAAAAAAGATTTGATCCATGAAAACTTTTTTTGAGACGAAGAATAAAAACGAAAAGTGACAAAAATAAATTAAAACCTAAGACAAAGAATATGTTTAGGTATATAAACTAATTTTTAAATCAAATCATTTTTGAATTTATACACTCTGATACTCTGATGATGTAAAACCAAAAAAAATATGAACGGCATGCGTTGCATGCTTAGTTTGTGGGCTAAGTTTCGGTTCCCAGGTCTCAAAGGGATAAGAACATTTTCAGGGACGTGGACCTAATTTGGTAGGATGCACGGGAACTGCCCACCGGCGCCTATCGCTAGCTTGGAGACTCAGCGACTAAAAATAAATTATGATAAAATATTTGATTTCTTTATTCATATTTATAATATTATATTTTTCACCATCACAAGTTTCATACAGAAAACTCGATTTAAGTCAAACACAGGAGACGCTTGCAGTTTGGCTTCGGAAAAAGTGATGGGAGGCTGGTAAATTTGATTTTGAATAGAACCTCTTCACTGCGATCACCAACGCTATCTTACATAGCACGTAAAGTTGTTGTGAGCAGTACATTATGTCAATCGTGATTATGTTTTAATGATTTAAAAATAGCTGCTGTCATAAATGAAGATATAACTATCCTAAAAGTCGATACGTTGAATGCTCCTTTTCCTTACATCGTAGTGCTGTTCTCTCAAATCGCGCGCACGCGCGCGCGCGCAGCGATACCTACCTACCTTAATTTATACGCAATACAATCAATTTTTTTATGAAAAATTAATAGGCTCTCGCGCTTTTAATAAATGGTTCAAATTATTTTTAGCTTGAGATAAAAAAAATTCGATATTTATGCATCTTACACAAAATTAGTTTGTACAGCTAAATTTCAATACTTATTTCCATGCGAAAAATTTGATTATAGATAGTAGTGCCTAATGCATTCAGTTAGAGGTGGTTGGGTCAAATAATTCGAGTGATTAGGGATATAAATTAGGATCATAGAATTTTTACAAAATATGAGCCCGTAAGTAGGCTATTTGATAAAAAATAAAAATATCCTATCTCCATGAGGCGATTATTTTTCCAATATTCAATTATTTCCCAACGTGGTTAAAACGCCAATCAGAATAAATCATATTCTTAAATATTGTAGTTTTATTTAATTTACACTTGTCAATGGTTACCATAACCGACTTATTTGGTGATTGACAGTGAGAAGTTCTGGTGACAATAACGTGTTTATGGTAATTCAAATTAATATTGAAAAAGTTAAAACAATGTATGTAGGCAATGATTATATCACACTCGCGACCAGACGTTGGCGTAACATGTCATGACCAAAATCGATTTGCCCTTTCGTTTATACAAAAAAACAAAATAATCACGCATGTGATTATTTAGAGAACTTTTTCACTTATTAAATTAAAAGTAATCAATACCTACGTTATTTAAATGTCACACGCTATTTTTTGATTGAATGACAAAGAGCGATCCAGTGTGATAGTTTGTTTTATAAACAGTCTCAGATTTACAAGTCGATCTAGTGCTAGGAATAAATTACTCCTACTACTTTTCCTTATCCGCACCCAATGGTGCATAAGGGCACTGGATCGGTACAAACCAAGGCGCATGTGTGTCTTGATAATTTTATTACATGAAGGTAAGATTGTCAGTCATACGCTGAAGTACCAGTCCCAAGTATCACACATGAAATATTAGTATGAAAATCGCATAGGAGTTCGATGTTAATAATCTCAGTGGTATAACATTATTATTTAAAACAATTAAAAAATGAGGTATAAAAATAAATCAAATAAAAAATCCGAGATATTGCTAATCAATATAGACTAACATAATATACGTTTGGTGGTGGCCCAGTAGTAGCGTCGTGGTCTTTGAGTCTAAAGATCTCCAGTTCGAATCCTCTCTCCGCCGCACTACTTTCAATCACTAGCCACTTAGATTTCATTGAAAATAGTATTTACGTGAATTCTTGTTCAAAGGAACCATGATGTTTGATTTTTTTACGGATATACCGGTAGCACGTTGTGCTACCGTGCATGAGGTCGTGGGTTCGATTCCCGATGGGGTGAAAATATTTATTTGAATGTGTTTTCAAATCAATATATTTTATATGTGATGATACGTAGGACTGATCATCTTACCTTCATGTAACAAATGATCAAGATTCGCGATACTTGTGTATCAACGCAGTGCCATAGGCACCATTGGGTGCGGATAAGGGAGAGTAGTTTGTAGTAGTATCCTAATTTTAAAATGGGAAATTTAATTCTTACAGTCTGGAAAAGTAGAAATGATCACAACTCAGACTATATACGTGATTTTTTTCATGTGGTATTTTTGAATAAAACACTTAATATTTTCTGCTGATTTCTAAAGTTAGCATAAAATGCGAAGTATGTTACGTCATTTTATGAAAGCAAAAAACTCCGTCGGTAAGCAAGATTTCAATTGCATTTATAATAATAATTTATTTATAACAAATGGATTAAGTAAAAAAAAAACTGTATTTACTTATTATTTATCATCGTCATTCCATAAATATCTGCTCTCTTTGAACTATTTGTTACTATATCTTATATTTAAAAAAAAACTTCCAGATGGGACCCAGAAAAAACACCCTTTCCAAAAAGCCACCCAGAATAAAGGTAGGTACCTACTATTTTAAATATAATCCGAATAAATTTTGTTCCTTGCAAGAGGTCCAATAACATATTACCTACCTATTATTTGTAAGATAAGATCAAAGATTTAAAAAAAAACAACATTATGTAAGGAGATACGGCCTAAGTATATGGTTCTTGTGATCCACTTTGAAGAAAGAAAAAAAAATTAGCTGTAAGAATATTTTTTAAAGCTAAATAAAAATGTACAAACAAACAAACAAACTTTTACCAGAAGCTGGTAGATCCCCAACCAATCAGAGCTGTCTGGTTGTTTCAAGTACTGTCACAACGCCAACGGTTTGCTATAGGGATATAGCATTGCGTACTTCTTCAAAATTTTGTATCGGAGCGCTTCTATATTCTTTGGATAAGATGTATTTTTATGCAAGTGATATATTTTTTAAGTTTAGTAGATAATTACTTATACAAGTAAACACTTATTTTATTTTATTTTTATTTTATTTCGTTTTTAAAAACATCAACACTGATAATATTTATTTATATTTTAATGTTTTGCACACAGAGCTATGTAGGTATAACAAATTGACATCAATATTTCAATGCAATATATATAACATAGCACCAATTAAGTACACAACACAATGTACAAAATAAATTTCTGAGGACATCAAGAGTGAGGAAACAAGCATTTAAAATGTTTATGTTGTATTGTGGTAGGTACGTGTGAAGTGTGGTGGAAGTCTTAGAAAATAGGTTCTGAATATTTAAGCGAAGGAGAAAAGAATAAGTTAGCATGGCATAACAGCATGATACAGACAGGTGATACATTTATTTTAGTTTAATAAATAATTAATCGATGATTAAATTTCAACAGAATGTTGCTGACGGCAAAAGCGAAAGTTTTCAGGAAGCCATGGCGGGGACTCTTTCAGTCGTGCGAGCTCTCGGCCTGTTTCCGGTCTACGGGGTGGGGAAATGGTGGGGGTAAAGTGAAATTCAGGAGAACAGGACTGTTGACAATCCTCTCCACTCTGTCTACTGTCCCAGTACTGTGGATATTCATTATGGCCTCATTTGTGTAGGTTGCGATGTCACGAGGGTATAACGAGGGTGGATAGAATGAAGAAAGATCAGGATCACGAGAAGGACGGATGTTGCGAGGTAGAGTAACGTTGCTGCGCTGAGCGAATATTCGAGACTGAATTTTAGTTGGAAAACAGGTGACAAAAACGGAATGGAATGGGTGAAGGTAGGCGATACATTTTGGAGAGGAATTCGAACTACCTATACCAGAGAGTATCAATGATGGCCAAACCATGCACAATGCAACATTTATAAAAATTTATTGTACAGGAGAAACGCAAAGAGGCGATGTTTGTTTTGCTGCTGATAGGCTGATTGTGAGGAATTTCATATTTTTGACGTAATAACGTCTAATAAATCGATGAACGGCGGCTGCACACACGAAAAAGCATGACTCATTGTCACGTTCCGCCTGAGCCGAGTGTGCAAGCGAGAGCGCGGAACAAGCGATAGATAGGCACGATCGGCCTAAGCGTTCGGTTTGTGACGCATCTATCTCTCTTCCACTCTATCGGCCGATGCGTCCGAGTAGAAGGGAGACAGCAGCAGCACACAAGAAGAAAAAACAAAAAAATGATAATTTATGGAAAAAAAATGTAATTTTCCATTAACTCCTGCTTTGTATTATACAAAATAATGATAATTCCGTAATAATAATTCAATTCAATTCATAAAAGTATTCTATTTTTCATCAATGTTTTCTTATATGACGTTATCGCGTAAAATCATCGTCCGTAAACCGACTTTACAGACAACCAAAAGTTTTTGAATTCAAAATATGCTAACGTTGGGCAAGTAGGTAACTTTGCCGATTTTCACTTTAGGTATTATATCCTATTCAGCGTTTGGATTAGTTCTAGAAGTCGTGCTGGGGCCCTTGACACTTATTGAAAAGAAAATGGCGCTTTATATGTTGTCTTGATAGGAATTATTATTATTTGCATTTGCAGGCCACATCGTGAACAAGATGGCGGGCGCAATCTTCTACGCCAACGCGTGGGTGTCCTCCCTGATCCTCCGGCGCGTGGCCCGCTGCTGGCCGGAGCTGCTGCGGCGCTGGGAGGGCGAGGAGCTCCGGGCCTCGGCCGCGGCGGCGCCGCCAATCAAAATGAAAATCACGCTGGTCGCACTCATAGTTCTGGTGTTTGGAATAAGTCAGTATTTTTTTATTTACCTAACACACGAGTGAAAGATAGATAAAATTACAAATACATGTGTGTATTCATTAAATTACTTGAAAAAATAACCGTTTGCTCCAGGATTTGAACCTAGATCCTTCTGATTACCGGTCAGCTTCTCTACAGCTCAACTCGGCTAAACGGTCGACTAGTTTTGCCGAGATTTTAATAATAGCCTATCGCAGTTATTAGGTACTACCATTGATTTATTAATACACCTAGATCTGCCTTGCAGAGTAAATTATTTGGAAAAAGTAATGACACGAAGATTCCGCACTTTTAATTTTACCAATACACTTACATGGGTCGACCTATCAGAGCCCTTCGACTACCGGCAAGCATCCGCCTACACACCGCAAAAGGCATGGGCTGAATGAATATTAATTATTTAAGGCTATGTAAACAAATATAAAATGTTGCATGTGAAAAAATTACACTATCTTTTTGTTAATTTTACTCCTACAGTTTTTACACGGTTTCACGACACAGGAAGGCATTTTGGATTGTTTTCTGGACGTCCGACCCGGCCGGCGGTTAAAAAAAAATACTAAACACGCGTATGGCGGAGTTGAAGTTTCATTAATTTTTTGGGTTCAGTTCATTTCTAAGTGTATTAATAAATCAATGGGTACTACCTACTAACGCCCTCTTCAATCAACTACGATCAACCAACAAACTTTATATCGATACCTACCTACCAGTCAATTATTTGACTGAAGAATTCTTCACCACCTTTGGTACAGGCACACGTTATAACCCAACGCCAACGGTTTGATTTAAATCTTGTAGTTGAAGTAATCATGGTTCCTTCAGGAGATTTAGGAACAATAAGAACTTGACGTTAGCGTTAAGTGTCTTTACTTGGGGATAGATATACCTCATATACCTATAGGTACTATAGATGGGATATATCAGCCTTGAATTTTAGACACAAAACACACACCGTAAATATTTATTATACTTGCCTGCTTATTAAGGTTGTCTGAGGGTTGCTATACAAGTCTTTAGTTAAAAATTCCTTGGTTATAGCTCTTAAAGTTGTTGAACCAAATCCTTATAAGACCATTCGTATGTTGTAAAACCCCTGCGAAAATTTTACTAAATATATACACCGTGTCCCACGATGAGACCGCGAAACTCCAGAGGGTGATTATTCATAATATTCTGAGAAAAAAATCTTAATAAAGTTTTTCAAAAAACTCAATTCTAATTTCTTAAAAAAAAATTAAAATATGAATAAAAATTCACGCGTGTAATACCGTCAATTTTTGAAATGGCTCTTACCACGTGACCTGCACCAATAAGCGCGAAGAAATCACATATTTTTGAAACTTAAACTAAAGATTCAGATATGAAATTCGAATTTTGAATGTCCGTACAAGGCGTACCAGAGCGGACCCCCACTCCTCCCCGCCCACCGCCACCCCGCCGCCGCTAGCACTTCAAACAGAAGCCAGTATTACACTCGTCGCTTTTTATGAATACTTTTTTAAAATTAATTATTGGAAATGCCCGGATCAAAAATTTTTATAAGGATTTTTTTTTCTCAGAATACCATGAACAATCACCCTCCGGAGTTTTTTCGGCGGTCTCATCGTGGGACACGGTGTATATGTATAAAGAACTTTGAAATCATTAAAAATCGCTAAACAAACATGGAGGTTATTCGTATAAATATGTTTTTTATTTTCATTTTAAAAATAAATCTATGCAATCTTATGATATTTGCGCATAATATTTCAATTTGTAAATACAATTTTCAATGAAGTCTAAGCGGCTTGTGCTTGACAGTAGGAATCAAGTCGTGGCGATCGAGCCGGGGATCTCTAGATTCAGAGAATTGAAGAATTATTGAAACACATCCGTGGAATAACAATATAACAGGGTTTTTAAAAATTAATTATCAATAATTGAGCAATTGAGTTTTAGTAAAAATAATAGTAAATAAATCTTTTGTTAACAGTTGATTACAACATGGCTTTGGGATTATTCGTAGTATTGACGAGTGAAATAGCTACCTTTACCTGGAATTTCCAAGACGTATTTTTGATGCAAATAAGTATTGGGATTGTAGGAAGATTTAAGCACATCAACTCTATTGTAGGGAAAATGGATGTCAAGGTTGGTATTTATTTAGGTCTAAAGTACTCTACTATAAACGAATTTGCAACACCATTAAAATATTGAATTACCTAATTAGTATAATATGTAATAAATGCAGAAATGTTGTACAAGTATAAATCATCATGTTCGTTTAACGACTCACTTCTGATTCATTTTTATAAAATCGACGGTTGAAAGGAAAAGTTACCAAGCGACATAAAATGTGTAAAGGAAAATTATATTAAGCGACATAATACTATTATTATACATTTGTATACAGCCGAAATAATAAATGTTTATCTATTCCAATGCTTCCACCGGTGAGACGTGTGGACGATATTTATCAAGAAGTTTGCTGGACGACACGCGACGGTGGATGGAGTTGAT